>JAPMOB010251174.1:0-19294 GCA_029875015.1 Lepomis gibbosus
ATGAAAAGCGCTGTGAGATAACTGTTGTTGTGATTTGGCGCTATATAAATAAAATTGAATTGAATTGAATTGAATTAAAGCCTATTGCAGTACAGGTCAAGAGGTAGGGATGCACCCTGCACAGGCTGACGCCTTCATATTCACATTTCCAGTTCATCTAACTGCGTGTTTCTGGTCCCTCACACTCACAACACACAAAGAAATGTGACATTACATTTAGATGGCTGTGATTCTCATTGTATTCTGGAAAATCCTGATTTTTATATATTTCTAATGAGCGTTCTTTACACGTACAGCATGCTGTATTTTTGTATATTATAAGCTTCATTTCTCCAAAGCATACTGAACGTGAAATGTCGTTTGCTGTGTGAGTGTCCAGTCTCTTAAATATATGGATGCATGTGGCAAGTGAATGGACGTTTGCACAGATTGATGGGCCGACACATGTGCTGACACATGTTTTATTTCACGTTGATCCATGGCCGAGGCATTCACTACCTTTAGCCTAGTGGACAGCTTAGAGGGTCAGTTAGGCTAACTCATCAGGTAACTTAGAGACCTACATCACAATCCAGAGTACATTAAAAATGTTAGACTCCTCCTACATCCTGTCCCTTCAGTTAGTTTGTCTAAATCTCGGTAGCCAGGAAACCAGACGTTCTTTGCCTGGATCCATTAAGCTTTATCTTAATAAATAGGATTATTTCTGCCAGGAACTGTTTTTTCTAAGCTGCATTACAGTCGGACAGTTTGTGTCTACGTTCAGCCATTTGTTTGGTTGAAGCATCCTTGACTAGGAAACCAAAACTTTACCAGCTCAGTCCTGATAAGCTGTCGGGATTTGAGCTCTAAAAATGTAGAACAGTCACAGCGAGGCATATAGAAATGTATCACTCCTGTGAGAATGTTTACTGACCCAGATTTATAGCTTTAATCATACAGCTTCTGTAAAATAAAAGCTTTTCTCAGGGGAGAAAATCGTGTAATTGGGGAGGGATCCAGTGTGTTATTCCAGACACTGGAATCTAACCAGGTCAGTCTTCTGCAAGTGGAAACTGCTGACAGTTACTTTATGCTACAATGGCACATAATGTTAATGCAATGTATAAAAGCAGCCCATAATGAGAGGATTTAGGTCAGTGTGTCACTGGTGCATTTACACGGGTTTGGCAAGAGGTCAACAATGACAAACATGCAAACAAAATTATATAACTGTAAAAATGTTAAACCTTCTTGTTGCATCAGAATCGACTCAGGCTTACCTTGCAGAATCAGTGCAGTACGTTTCATTAACTGACCGTAGCCGACATGTTAACAGCAGAGTCAAGAAAGATGAAGGCAGGCAGAGTCGAGATGAACTGAACTGTGAAACAAACAGACTGAGAGAGAGATGCTGAGCGGAGATGTTGTGTTGATGCAGCTAAACAGAGTTGAAGTTTTCACCACAGCACCCACAGACACCCAACGTCACTCATGCAACATGGCAGTGGCCTCGGTGAAGTGTGTGTGTGTGCGTGTAAGACTTGGCGAAACAACAACTGAGACAACAAAGGACACCTCATTTGACTCAAATACCTTGCAACAGGCTGCATGTGTGGTCGGCACATGCGCACTACTTATCACAAACATTAGCTTGTCGTTATCATAAAATAACAGCTACATTATCTAATCCAGCCTTGTGCACTGGTTTCACACTAATTAGTAGCTTTGAGCTATTTAGTGGGTATCACTCTCACTTTCAAGCCGCACCACCGAGTCATTAACTCCTGTTTCATGATTCTGGCAGTTCATTAATTAGAATTGATTCAGGCAAAGTGGATTATTGAGGGGGAAATTTACTATTAAAGAATTATCTTTTTCTTGAAAATTATATCCGTAGAATTTTTAAAAAATCCTTTTTGAGATGATCCCGGCACATTTACAGGCTAAAATCAGACGCTAACGTGAGGGCTCAGGGTAACCACGGCTGAATGAGCTGGTTCATGTATTATTCTCTGCGTTGGCAAGTTTCACCATGGGTAGTGCAGGAGGAGCGACATTTAGAGCACATGTATGCAAACATGCCAAGACTACACGCAAACAAAATATACTTTTGTGAATTATTGTGAATTATTTATCCAGTAAAAAGTGGTGGGGGGGGGGGAAATACGTTGCCCCATCCTGAAATAACAGATGGTCTACTAACAGTGTGAGACTACCAAAGGGCATGTTCCGTCTTTAAGGGACGAAATATCAATAGCTGGATTAAATGGACTGCTGCAGGGGAAAGCAGATGGTTTGATTTGCTAAGATACAGCGCCCTGTGTAGCTGAAATGTGTCTACTTCTACACTGATGTGTGCTGTCGGTCTAAATAATGCCATGCTCAGTGTAAGTGGGTGCCAGCGGGAGGGGGTGATGCATCACAAACAATAACGTGAGCATGTGTTGTGAGGATGCTTAAAGGCTGAAGGTACGATGAAGGGCGCGAGCTGCTGTCCGTGGTGCTGAAACACACCCAGCGAAACATTGACTTAAGAGGAGAAAGGACTCCGTGGTCGATCCTCGCCTCCACTCCGTATTTTCCTCCTCCTCTGGTGGAGCTGACGGTAAAGTCACGATGTAGAGGCTTTTCAAACGTAGGCGGGAAAGTTCATCTCGAGCTACGCTGCGAGTTTCCTGCCTTTCTGCTCATTCAGCGACGGTGCACCGCATCAGATCCGTAACTGGGACCAGAAGTAGAAATGAACCCCCCGGGCATCCCTGCTGTAGAAAGTGAAGTTGCATATTGAACAGCAGGAGAGAAGGGAAGGAAAACAAAGGCAAAAAGCTCGCATGGATTATGTTCAGAGCAACAGGACATCAGCAGTTCCAGGAGCTTCCTGCTCCATAGCGACGCGTGCCAGCGTCCCTTAATTGCTTTTCTCCATGATAGGCTGTACATTATTTACACAGATCAGTTAAAATCACAATTTATCTCGATCTAAGTAGGCTCTTCTCATCTGTGTGTATTTGTATGTAGTCATGCTTTATGTGTTTGTCACATAATGCCGTCGACTCTGCTGTCGTATTCACCGTCCAGGGCTTTAGTATCAGAAACCCTCAGTGGACGTTGGGGNCTTCTCCCAGATTCTCTTTAGACTTGAGACTTTTATTTATTCAGTCTGATTATCACTCTCCAGTCTTTATCTGCCTTGATCTGAACTTTCACAATCTCCCAGCATCAGTACTCCCCACCCCCCCTCCCACACACAGTTTTTGTGCCTGTCTCTGAAATAGAAAAGCCCCGTTATAGGATTTTTTTTTTTTCCCCTAAAGCCTCCATCTAAACTCACATCCCACTCAGAGTGGGGAACCAGATTCTCCACAAAAATGTTGTAAACAAAGACTTTTGATTTTCTTTTTTCGTTTTCATTTGGGATTGTGACCTCTGAAGTGGTGACCGTTCACAACTCACTGTTCACACCTTATTGGCTGTAAGTGGGACGGGTTCACACTCATTTTGTGACACACTTTTTTCCATCCTGAAAATTCTGAAACTGGGAAATGGCTTTGAAGGTTGCTGGATCTCTCTCTC
Organism: Lepomis gibbosus; assembly: GCA_029875015.1. Lineage (NCBI taxonomy): Eukaryota > Metazoa > Chordata > Actinopteri > Centrarchiformes > Centrarchidae > Lepomis > Lepomis gibbosus. The sequence goes on from JAPMOB010251174.1 coordinate 3,556, forward strand.
TCTCTCTGCTCTTCGCTCTGCCTTACCCCCTGTGGTTCTGTTTTTGTGGGGGGGGGTGTGAGTTGGGGTCGTGTCTAATCATGAGAATTGTTGTCTAGTCTAGGACGGCTCATCTTTTAAACCAGGAGGGTAAGTTAGAAAGAAGTGCAAGTATCAAAGAGAGTGAAAATCATCAAGTTTTAATTTGTGGCTCATGTGTCAGAGAGAACTTCCAGCGTGCTGAGTTCTGGTTTGGATGTGGGCTGCATCTCTAGGCAGTCAGCCAGTGGGCGTGTGTGTGTGTGTGTGTGTGTTTTGTGTGTCTTTAAACACAGCAGCGTTTCAGAGGAGACTTCCGTCGTCGTTATGGTTACGCTCGATTTCCGCAGACTTTCCCTGGCAAGGCTGGATTCGCTATCGTCATAACAACGGTCCAACTTCTCAGCTTCCTTCCAGAGGAGGGAAGAGGATCACAAACATCCCCGATCAGAGCCTCACACTGACAACACAAACATATTGGCTTCAGCCGGCTCTCAACTGATTAAAACTTAACTGTGGACACAAAAAATATCTCAATAGACACAAGACACCCCACTTTGTTAATATCTCAAAGTTAGCCAAGTGCATCAGCGGGGTAGAGCCAATCAAACTGACCCTCCTGTCAGCATGATGATGTTGTTTCAAAGCTGCACACTAACATGCAGTTCACTGCAGACACTAACGTGCGAGTTTTGACAAAGTGCTGTCTCAAATTGTCGCCTTCTACTTTGCACAAGTCTGAAACTGAAATTAACAACCTTTCAGTCAGCATTCTGCTTCCACTCTGGGCCTCTGCTGCCTTTTTTACAGGTAGTTCCCCAACACTTTGGAGTCTCAGAAGTTGTTTTTTGCTCATCTGTTCTCAGTCGAACATCTGAATTAGACCGGAGAGGTTTGTGCGGTCTGTTCTCTGTTTATGGGACGTGTGATTTTTAAACTGAGCTGAGCTGGTGTCCCACGGAGACTCAAACATGGTCTTTGTTTAGCTGAAATTCATAAAGGCTCAGCACCAGAACCGGTTTTTGAACTGCTGCCTCCTGAGTGCACTTAGTGATGCTGATCGGTTTGCTATTTTAGCCCCGTTACTGCTGTCTTGGTCTCCCATGACAACAATCCATAACCTTTAAAGGGAACTGTTTAAATTTGCTATTGAGATTTTGACTGCGTGCGTGACTCTGACACGTGTCATATCTTTATTATCTCATTTTTCATCTTCTTCTCACCTCACATCTTTCCTCTTACTGTCCTGCCATTCACCATCTCCCTCTTGCACCCCCCCCCCCTTCCTGTGATCAGAATAGAAAACAGTCGTCAGCTGTTCTAGACGTCTCTGAGCGCCACGGTTTCCTGAAATGCAATGCCAGCCTGTCTGTCTCTGCGTCTATTGATTAGTGCTTAAAAGGGCACTCAAGTTCAGCAGGTCTGCAGCTGCTCCAAAGTTTGTCCCCGAGAGTTACGCTCAACAAACTCCTTTTCCTCATGTTTATTGATTACAGCTTAAGACGGGACTCTCGCAGAGTAGTTTAGCAGGCCTGTGGTCTGACCCAGGCCAAGTTCAGGGGAAATGACCAGGACCTGTATCAAATCTTAACGGTTAATTATTCCAATTTTAATTTTTTAAAAAGTTTAAAATAACTTTATTGGGACAAAAAACTGTTTTAAGCAACAACATAACCATATGTTAAAAGAAAAACAAAACAAAGAATATAACAACCATAGCATTAATGACAGTGTTGCTGTGATTCGGTGTGATGCCTTTATGTTTGTGTTCCACCTGTTGTCCTCAGGTTATGGCACGCAAGCTGCAGTTATTTCACATTTCTCTGTTTCACCTAGTAGGTAGGGAAGTGTTCCTGTATTATTATTATTATTGGATAGATTTCAGTAAGTGGGGGGAAGAAGTTTTCTTTTCTTGGATCATTTTAGGTTTTTTGCCCATGCTGTGAGGAAGTGTGGTTTGTTTTTTCTTTTTCCTGTGATGTGCAAAGTGAGCATATCCTTCCCTCCCCAGAAAGCCAGGTGTGTCTGGCGGCCTGTATCGATGGCCACTGATGATCGATGGTCATTCATGGTTTACACTAAACCAGTTAGAGAGAGAGCATGCTGTGTGATTGTGATTGTGTGTAGTTCTGTGTTTGATTGAACACAAATGAAAGTTGTTGTGATTGATTTTGACGGATGTTTTTCTAGAGCTGTAACAGATTTCTGGTTATCTGTTTTTTATTCACATCTCCTTGGGCTGACCTCCACTGTTGAATCCATGAAAGACAGGAGGAAGAAAAGCTTTAGACAGACAGAAAACCAAAATACAGTTTCAGGACAAATGTTACTTTAATTGTTTTCTGGTTAATTCATGATATAGTCCTTTCAGGCTGATGATCCACCTACTGTACCTTACAGTGTGGTTCGCTGCCCACATTGTATTCCCTGGCTTTCTCCACACTGACTCATGCCTGACAGATACAAAGTCAGAGTTACATTTTAATGAGCCTGGACCCCAAGGTGAGAAAAACAATTACTTATTCAGGCACCAGGGTGAAGAAAGTTTAACGCCTCCTCATTTATTCCATGTTTGTATTCAGTCCTGTGTTGCAGAGGGAAGATTATCTCTGTGTTTTTTGGCTTTTTTTTTTTTTTTTTGCTGTGCTTTGCCCCGAGCCTCTCTCTGCGTCGTAGGGGAGACAAATGGCGGGTGACACTGCAGGCTGGGGGGCAGACGCCATGACCCAATTATCTGTCTGTTTCCCTTCATTTCTGAGCTTCTTTTTCACTCTCTCTCTCCCAATTCTTCCAAATCCATGTCCCTGAGTTTTCTCCTCCTTTCTGTGTTTTTCTCTGCCTGTAACTCTTTCTGATGACCTCTCTTTCTCACATCTCTCATATAAAGCTGTACCCCCCCCCTTCTATCCATCTATCTCTCACTTAGTCTAATGAATATTTCACATAGAAATTCTATTTATAGATGTGACATCTTTCCTCCGCTCCATCCATCAAGCTCAGCTTTCTCATCTGCACGTTTTTTTTTATTATTCAGTCGTTATCAGATTGAGTTTCACGTCGCTTTCAATTATCATCAATTCTTAGAATAAAGCCGTTTTTCTTNCTCATGCGGGACGGAAGGTTCACGCTAATTTGTTTTATCATAGATCAACTTTTATTAATGTTTTTTGTCACAGTGGAAGATTGTGCTTTGCTGATTTGATTTGATGGGAGAGATTTGAACGCAGCTCTGTTTTGTGTTATTCTTCCATAAAGTTTCTAATCCCTAAGGATCCTTCTTTTACCGTGCTGGCTTGTTTTTCTCCATACAGTGCACACACAATATAAACCGGGCCTGTATGATCACTAGGAACGAAGGAAAAGCTTCCTGATACATCAGCTTTTATTAAACTGTCCATCAAAATCTTTAAATGGAACAACTTTCCATGCAAACCAGTGATTTGGCCTAATTTCACCATCTGTAAGCAAAGGTTTGTTGGACCCTAAATTTCTGTGGCTTTCACGATGTTATGTCTCTGAGCCTGTAACTTTAGGAAAAGTGTTAATTGAATGTGTTTCAGGTGTTGGTAACTATTTGCCCCTATTTCCAGGAAAAACGCCTAAAATAATCCCCAAAATGAATCAGTAATAACTCCTCAACCATTAGGCCTAGATGCGTAATTCTGGTCTCCTTAAATGGGTCAGAAGCTAAAGAATATGAATAAATAAACCTATTTATTTTGCTGTTAAAGAGTAAATGGAGATGCAATAAAGGAAAATGTATTTTCATCCTCTCTTGGTATAAAATGTAAGTTTTAATAGCAATATCACCATTAAATCCATCATTCAACTCACTACAATGCAACTTAATGTCTTCTGATACAATAGTAACTGTAAATTTGATGAAAAGGAAACTGTTAACACAATTTTTCAAAAATATACCAGGTGAATGTCCATGTTTTGGCATTATTTACTGTTTACATGTTCACTTTTATCGGGAGTTTTCTTCAGAACATTATTTCTCTCCATACAGCCACGTTCCAAATAACATAAAGCATCCAAAGCATTGAAATAGAGATTAAAAACAGTGAATATTCTTTATGTCTCTTCATCTTGAGCAGACGAGTCATTGTTGGTATACAGGATGTCTGTGTAACTACAATGAATCGGCCAGCGCTGCAGCTGAGCTTTCTTTGGAGGGATCGGACTGCGGTGTGATAAGATGAGAGATATCTGGAGATATAAGCTCATTGAGATGCTTGGTGTTTGACTGGGGGGAAAAAATGGTTAGTTTGAGATTCTAGATGAGCCTCCTAGCTTCACAGAGGTGTGGAATGGATAGGGTGGCTAAAATGACTTGAAAATACTAGGAACAGACGTGGATTTCTCATTTACACTTGTGTGAAAATCAATCTACCTCCCCTGTACAGGGCAAGTCAGGGCTTAGTTTGGCTGATTAGAAACAGGCCTGCAAACCAGTTCTGGATCTCTGCATATTATATTTAAATGGAAAATGATCATTTTTTAAAACAATAGTATGACAGGTAGGGACGTCTCGATCAGGTTTTTTTGCCCTCGAGCCCGAGTCATTTGATTTTGAGTATCTACAGATACAGAGTCCCGATCCGATACTTCTATAATACGTTAAAAAAAAAGAATAAAGAGGAGTGAAAAAACAGATCCAGGACGTTCCTTATTTTTTTTGAGTTATTGCTTTCTGTGACATCATCCACATACCCTCTATAGCGTCTCAGCAACAAAGTGATGTCATGCCGCACACGTTGCTGTTTCTGTGTGGGGTCCAACTCTGTGCCACCGCATAACTATAGATATGTTAAAAAATAATGAGAATATATATACATTTAAATCCGAGTCCTGATCGGGAAGTAACTTCCGATTCCGATCGAGTCTGAAACAACGCGATCGGGCCCGATTTCATCCCTAATGACAGGTACGTATGTGGTTATTGTGCAACTTCTTCACCAGTGGTCTGAATCCACATCCAGAAACACTGATTCTCCTTCAACTGTCAGCTGTTGCAACAACTGAGCAGGGGGCAAAAGTTGTTTGTTTTTTGCACATATGCAAAAAAAAACAACAAAACACTTCTCCTCTACTGGCTGCACCCACCGATCATGTTGCTGTTCAGTGCTGTTTGCTGGACTGGCTGCAGTGTTTGATGTGGATGCAATGTGCGCTTGCTTTTTTAGGGGTCTTTTGGGCTGTAAGGCTGACAGGAGTTGTTCTTTTAGCGGGGAGACTTACAACTTGCCTTCTTTCCCAAATTCACCTGAAGTCTGTAACCATCTCATGTTATTTGGAAGAGGCACATTTTTATCACACAGTGCTGACAAGAGAAAATAAAATGACCACGGCAGAGAAAAGCATCCAATCTTACTTAACTTAACAGAAAGATGTTTGTGCTTGCATAAGTACTATTCCAACATATGACTTCAAAGTACAGTTTGGAAGACCATTTTATTTTGAAGAGCTTCCTCTCATGTGAGAGCATGAAAACAAATGCCCCCCCTTTTAACCCATTCAAGCTTATTCACCCCACTGCCTGCTCGTTCACACATAAATTGGATGGCAGTGTTGAATGCGTGTGTGTCTGTGTTTGCTTATGTGTGAACATGTACAGGCATGCGTGTGAGTAAATGAGCATTTGCAAGTTGAACATTTTCATGTGTTTTTAAGCATGTAAGTGTGTGTGTGTGTGTGTGTGTGTGTGTGTGTGTGTGTTCGTTCGACAGTAACAAAGACAAAATAGGACCTTGGAGACGTTGCTGATGAAATCAAAAGAAACAGCAGCATATTTCAGTGTTTTCACAGCACAGAAAAAAGATAAATATTGGCTTTGATTTCGGGGGGAAACGTGTAACACTGCAGTTTTTTTTCTCACATGTTAGAACTGTTTTTATTTCTGATTCCCAAAAGTGGATTTATGGCTATTTGAGGCTAATGTAAACAATTAACTAATACAAGTAGTGCGGCTTTCAATATTAATTATTATAGTAATGTATAGTATTTCACAAAAGTGAGAGCTTTACTCACCAGGGCTGGACTGGGACAAAAAATCGGCCCTGGCATTTTTGGCCGAGGCGGCCCACAAAAATCGGTCGGACACCCCTCATCAATGCACCATTTAGGGGGTCAGATTAGGGGTGTGATGAAACACTGAGACGTGACATTGCACAAGATTGGTGCCCATGACTACAAGACAAGAATATATTTTAATAGACCTACTATTTAGAAAAAAACATTTATAGCTGAAATATTGAATAGGGGGGGTCTGGGGGTCCTTCCCCCAGAAGATTTTAAACACTTAATTTCCTGCATTCTGGAGACATTTTCTGCACGACTTTGTGGTGGAAATGTCGTCATTTTTATAAAGGGAAGCACAAAATTCAGGTGGCAGGTATAATAAAATATAATGCACTAATCAGTAGCTTATTATTATTGTTTTGCTTAACGAATGCTTTCAAAAAGTGGTGGCTACATGTCACCAGTGTTAATGAATTATATAAGTAATTTACATTACACCGCCCCAAAGGTGTGTCGGCCCACCGGGCATTTGCCGGTGTAGTGGTATGCCAGATTACCAATCCAGCCCTCATACTCACTTTTGTTGCCAGCGGTTTAGACATTAATGGCTGTGTATATTTTGAGGGGACAGCAAATTTACACTGTTATACAAGCTGTACAGTCACTAATTTACATGGTAGCAAAATGTAATTTCTTCAGTGTCACATAAATATTATGAGATATTTACAAAATGTGAGGACTCACTTTTGTGAGATACTGTATTAGATATTACAGCACCAATTTAAACTGTTCTGGGACCTACCAAAACATTTTTTTAATTCACTGAAATGCATCAAATTGTAAAAACCCTCGTCCTTTGCAATAACATGAAGGCTGGAGCCTGTCCCAGCTCACATTAGGTAAGACGCGGGGGGAGGGGCTTTAATCCCTACATGCTAATAATTTTTATTAAAATCAGTGTGGGAACTACACCATAGCTTTCTGGCTTTAAGCTCACTTTTTCCCGGGTAGGGTGGAGCCCTCAGCTGAAGTAGTGCATGAATCATGTGTAATATTCATCCAGCCAGAGAGAACAATCACAAACTGCTCACAGCACATTGGTCGTGATCTAGCGACACAACCCGTAGCGGAGAGGGACGGGGGCGGTCCAGGGACAGGAGCTCGCAGCCCCCTGCAGACAGTTAGTGATCTGACACTCGTCAGTTTACGCTTGGATCCTTGATGATAGAGAAATATTGAAATTAATGGCGGCAAAGCATGCTGTCAATATTTTGGAGACCCCTGCCCCCCGAAATTTCACAAATGATGCTTTAAGGGGAGCTGGTCTCTTATTAAGGGGCGCTAATCTCCCCCATAGTTCGCACCCTGCTGAAAGTGATTAGTAATTACATGGCATTCCAAAGAAACTACCACAATATTATGAGTGATTTCAAGTTGCACATTTTCAAAACACTAAAGATTGGCTCATTTAGTTGTAAAGATTCATGAGTTGGAGTTTTAATCCCAGCAGATGGAAGCATCTCATTTTGGGAGGAAAGTACTTTATGATGTTGCCACTTAATTTCATCAGATGCTCCCTTCTCACTGTTTTCTTTTTCTTGTGTTAGATTATGCTGCTGCGTTTAGTGGATTTACTAAGGTTTCTTTTAGTCCTTTTGTTTGTTTTCATGGGTGTTGACTCTTTGTTTGTGTGTGTGTGTGTTTTGGTGGATGGATGTAAAAAAGCATTCGACCGCGTTTATAGATTTTGGACAGACTGTCGATGTGTTTATGTATAATTACTAAACGTGTTGTTGTATGTAGGCTTTTGACCATGTACACACAAATTACATACTGTACATGCATGTCTGAATATAAATGTGCTAAGAGGTGTGTGTGTGTGTGTGTGTGTGTGTGTGTGCGTGCCCTGCAGCCTACTGTGCAGTCAGCATCTCATTGAATTACTATAATGGGCTGGTAATGGGCGTCATAGAGTGGCTGGGGGTGAGGGGGGGGACTGGAGGTCAATGTGCCGCTCTGGAGCCGACAGGTTTCACAATCCTGTGGGTCAGATGGATTTACTATCAAGGCCAACGGTAAAAGCCTTATCTGAACAAGCTGTTCTGCTTAGTGGACTGGGAGGAAGGCATTTCTAGCTGTCAGCATGTCCAGTGGAGAGAGAGAGTGGCCCACATGGTCAGAAGTCACAAGCTGAATCTGTATTTTGTCACACTATGCTGATTTAGATGGAAATATAAGATAAAAAAACGACACTTTGGCTCTGATTACATTATAGTCCTTTTTCAGTGCACATGTTCCCTCCAAATACTGCACCTAGCATGATTTGGATCTTATGCTTGTGTTGGTGCACTGAGCTCTATTTCACAAAAAAGAAAAAGTCTGTTAGATGAATAGTTTGTTAAACATCCTCATGTTCTGATAACGATATTTTTATTATTTCTATAATGAATACAAATCTATAATAAATTATTTCTATACATGGATTCTAAAAGTCATTTTTTGAAAAATCCTTGATGGAAAAAGTTTCTCGCTGTATTTAAAGGGGCTGTATGTAAGTTTCTTTTTCAATGAAATTAATAAAATTTTCATTGCCTTATTGTAAATGGGCTCAAAACTCACTTGTAAATGAAGCACACGCCTGTTTTCTCCGTTGCTTGCATCAGCCACTATTCCGCTTTTAATGTGAGGTCTCCGGGTCAGATTCAGCTCTGAGCGCGCTCCTGAGCCTCTCTCGTACTGCAGCGACAACACGGCAGCTAATGACATGCAGTCCGCTAACACCATAAAACAACCGGCTCACAGCAAAACACAGGCTCCACGTAAGGATACAAAACAACAATAAAGGTTTATGTGCTGAAGCCCATCAGACCTAACAGGTTCAGATGATGTTGAGTAAGAACAAAGTGAACATTTGTAAAGCTGGAGAAACACAGAAAGTCACGTTAGCTCGCCGGCTAACGCAGAGCAGCTGCTAATGTTATCCGGCGCAAAGTTATATCGCTTTTACTTCATCAACTAACGCGACCCAAGTTACTATCCTGTGAACCACTGTTGATTACCTGAAAGGATGAAACGGTAAAAAGCAAATGTGGAGAGATTTGTTTCCTAACGTTAGCTTATAGTGACGCAGCCAGCTAACTCTACAGTAGCTCCGCCTCTGTGTAACTAACGTTACCCACAAAATATACAACACTGCAACAAAATGGTCACAACAACACAGAGGAAGAGCCATCCACTAACACTAGTTAAAATAAAGTTACTTACTGCGGTCTAACTTTCATCCAGTACAGATTCACTGATAGTTAAGATAGTTACTGAAATGCAGCAGACGAGCTAACGCTGTTGCACGTCGGCTAAGTGCAGAAAAAATACCGTGATCATGTAACGAGCGTGGATTAGTTCAACCAGCAGCGGATAAAACTATTACTGTAACGTTGAAGTGGGAGTTTACCTGAGTTCCCAGCTCTGTCTGTCTATAGCCGCTATCACTCTACCTTTTTTCGGGAGGTTTGTGCAGATATACAGCTCGCTGAATGAAAGGTACAGCGCCGGTGTTGATCCGCGTCTGAGACGGGATCATGAACTAATAGAGCCTGAACATGTGTGAGTGAGACATGTTCAGACGATCATGGCAAACGACCCCACTGAGGTTAAATAGCTGAGTTTCCCTACCAGTCAGTCAGAACTGAAGAAGTTCCTTGGATGAGGGCAAAACGTCTTCCAGTATCTTCAACCAAGTCCAGTTGCCCTTGACTTTAACACTCTTTGGATATCTGAGTGAAAAGCCAAAGCCTGCATGCTGGTGTTCCTACGTTTATTGCAGGATTATGTATGAAAGCGGTTGTGTTTCGGATTCTGCTCGCTCATGAGTTCAAGCGATCACCGCTAGTGGCCGCTGGAAACTACATAATGCCCCTTTAAGTGACATAAGAAGCTAACGTAACCTGTAGGCTAACTGACACTGGAATGAAACGTACTGAATCACGGCATGAGAACATTTCCATTAGTAAAATTGGCACCACCAGCCGAATGTATCATGTCAGATATGAACGCAAAGTTTGTTCTTCCATTTTCCAAACTAAGAAAGATGTGCAAAATAATGTAGTGGGGTCAGTATCACTGTCGACAGCACCAGAACTCTTTATATCCACTAAGGTTGATGCATGTATCACTCTCAAGTGGCAACAGCTGGAGTTATTGCAGCGCCGTGCATGTTGAGGAGAGCGCAAATGGAGAGCAGCCTGCAAGACGGGGTCAGAATTAACATCAATTAACATAAATTATAGACCTCCGATTTGAATGTTTTATCACCATGTACTTCATTTGTCACATCATGCGTTACTTTACTCTCACTGGATCCATCTTAAACGCCCCCCTCTCACTCTCCTGACCCTCANCCAGATCTCCCACTCCCACTCTCTCTCCAGCCCATCACGCTTTCCCTCTCACCCGCCTCCCAGCAGCCCTCCATCTCTCTTCCCATCTAATTCCAGTTGATGGAGTGATAGACATTTCCATTGACCTGATTAGGGCCGGCCTTTCTGGCAGTGCGTGTCAGAGCTTTTGCATGTATGTGGCTTACTGAGAGTCCATGCATTCACTTATGTGTTATGACATTTGTGTGTTACGATATCTGTCCGGAAGTACTTCTGTAAGTGTTATATGGTGTATGTGTGTTTAAGTCTTCTTAGTTGTGTTTATGCGTCTTATCACTGTCAGCCGCTTTCCTAGAGATTAGCGCACGCTTCATTTCTTTCCCACTGTACGGTTTATTCCCTTCTTAACATTTTAAAACCCTCCCTCAAGGTAACCTCGTCTTTTTTTATATATTGGGTGTAATAGGATTACAAAAACGGAGTAAGCTGCTGGATTCTTGAGAGTACTTCACAGATTTAGCATTGCACTCCTGTAACATTGTGAAACTCATGATGGGCAGTTTAAAAAAAAAAAGGCTCGATGAAGCAGAACCGGAGAAAGGCCCATCTTTTTATTCCATGGATTCTTGCCTCGGTTTTGACTTTCGGGTGTGTGAAGATCTGTGGTATCTCAATTGAATGCTGAGTGTGATTTTGGGTTGTCTTCAAATCAACCTAAAGACGTTGAGATCTTTCAAGCGATTAAAGTTTTTGAAAGTGAAAATGAGTTTGTCTCGGTGCATCAAAAGTCCTGAACAGTGGCAGCAAGGTGACGCAGAAAATCAATAAGACTGCCAGTGCTGTCAGGCTCCCAGGCAGAATCCCCACGTGTCAGAGGTGCTGCTCTTTATCTCTTACCTCCATTCGAACGGGGGTTAAAGAGGTCATATTATGCCTTTTCCCTCTCCTTGATAGAGAGAGAGAGAGAATATTCTGTGCATGTAATGTGTTTGCAAAGTGAAAAGGTCCACCCCAAAGGCAGTTACCCTCTCCCACAGAAAACTCTGTTTCTGAACTGCTTAAAAACAGCTTGCAAGCCTTTACTTTCGTAACCTATGTGTGTCTCGCGGCGAATGTGGCAGCCATCAAACGAGCTAGTTGGAGATAAAGATTGAATAGATGCGAGATGCTTCACTCACCAGAGGTGTGTTATGGCAGAAAACTGTGTCCCTTTAAATCTAATCTTGTTTGCATGTTCTTTTACTATAATTAGAATTATTACTATTATTGTTATGTACTGTAGATATACAGTATATGTATTGTGTTTTTTATCATTAACCTTTCCTACTTCTATGCTCCTTATGTTAGTCTGTCCACATTTACAAGGGCTTACGTCAGAGCTGTAAAATTGTTCTGGTGTTCTCCCCCCCTTGTTGTTCCTGTCCTCTCCTTGAATGTTCATTCAAGGCTGAGAGAGGATCTATGTTCCCCAAAACATAGAAACCTAGACTGTATGAATGATTATGCATCCCTTTTGCTTGGGGCCAGACGCCCGAAGCTGCCCAAGGCGGCGGGTCTCTTGACCAGCTGTAACATGTGTCATATTACTTCTCTGTTAATCCTCTTTTATTAATTAAATCTTCAAAGACAACAGTTGGTTGTAACTCAATTATTTGCTTAATCCCTTACCAATACATTCTCCACGACAAGGTGCTGCAGCAATGTGCAGTATGATGTAAACATGGTACAACCCCTAAATAAAATTATGAACCTGAAAATTAGCAGAATATGACCACTTTAAGAAAACAGCCATTACAACAAAATCAATTTATTAAACAATAAATTACATTGTTTTTTAATTTAATTTTTTTTTTTTTTTAGAGCTGCTTACATTTAGTCTGAAGACATTTTAAATGGCATTTTGACTCAAGTGAATTAATGATTTCACCTCCCATTAATTTACCACACCAGGAACCCAAAGTAATGTGTTTAAAAGTTGCTGAAGGAGGTAAAAGCTCACTCTTAATGGGCTTTGGCGCTACCAGCAGGGACCTCTTTTACATTAAACAAAGTGTACTTAGTGTTTTAATATAAAAAATCATTGCGGTATTAATGGAAAACACATTATTATTTTACAACATTGCTGGTCAATTTGCCAAGTGTTTCTCGAGCTACTATGTGAGTGAGCACAAGTGAAGTGCTGTGATCATCAAACATTCAGAAACACAAATAAGCACAAATCAAATTACTAATTTAACACATTAACATTTCCTCCCATTAGATTAATAAAGGGCACTTTTAGACGCTTGGGAGAAATAAAGGAACCAGACAGTTTGTAAAAACTGTTGCATCCAGCTGCAGCCAAATGAGCCCAACAGTGTTGAAATAGTTTTCTATGTATCTTCATTGAACCCTTGAATCTCTAATATTCATCTATCAGCTTCTCAGTATGTTAAAACATCCCCTTAATTTTCATTTAATTGATTTTGGTCAATTTAAGGATTGCGGCACTGCATCGACCCATGAACCGACATGAGGCAAAGGCAGAGCCCTGTTCGTTATAGCTACGCCCCTGCTGTAATTACACGGTTTGGCCACTGTGTTTTCCCTGTGCCGCTCTCATTAAGAGCTTGAAAGCAGATTCTCACCAGGACTGCTTTTGAAATAAAAAATCAGCTTGTCCCGGCTCTGCCTCCATGTGCATAAACGTGCGACCTGTTTTGTGTTGAGTACATGACAAAGACATCTCCTAACACTGTGCACTCATGCGGATGAATGAAGACACTTCATTCATGCTGATGTGGTGATGCAAACATTCACACACAGCCACTGCTTTTATACACAGATGTCTTTACTGTCTCTGACTCATAGACATGCACACACAGAGACAGAGCTCCTTTTTTTTTTTTTTTTTTACGGACACATATGAACAGTAACTATTGTGAGGTTTTCTAGACTTGCGTGACCGTAGTGTCTACAGCCCATTTGTGTTCATTCTGTAGACATGCGACTCGCTTTGTGTCGGTTGCCTCGCTGGAGGCTCAACACTGCACGCTGCATTTGTCCTAGCTCTACTGTTTATCCTACACTACTGCGTGTAAGAGAGAGAGAGCGGCTACGTAATACATGTGTGTTTTATCAATACCTTAATGTGCTGCTGTAAGTGCGTGTAAGCCAGAAACAGTTTGTGACCTAGAGTTTCTGCAAAGCTTTCATGTCACATGCTGTTGTGGTTGGCAATTTCATTGAGAAACTGTTGATGGATAAAAACACCAGACGTCGGTTTTTGGCTTTTACAGTGAATTAAAATACTTGACAAATCAAGTTACATCATTACATTGATGCAAAAATGGTGTGACTGTACACTGAACATCTGTATAGTCGCATTTTATATATCACCAGATCTTATGTAGAAATTAAGTACTTGTGTGTAATTGCGTGACATTGACAGCAGTTTAGAGCAGATGGCTGTTGCAGAGATGACTCAATCATCTTTGCAACTTCTTAAGAGATAAACATCATCACTGGGATTAGTTTCTAGCTTTTGTCTAGTTTGTCTTTTGGCAAATTTTAGTTTAGTAAAAAAATGCGGACACCAATAAGGGACTTGAGGGCCAACATTTGGAGGACATGCTGGATAGATCATGAGCTGGATTCGGACAGAAGCTTACAGCATTGTAAGTTTTCCATTTAATGTATGTCCAACAGTATCTGAACAAGTGGAGAGGTCTCCTAGATTTGCTCAGGTTTTTGTGGAATCTTCAAGGAACCACATGCGCACAAAACTTGATCGTGCGGTGCAAAAATTGTTCAGATCCGCTTAAAAGGTAACACCTCAAAATATGGTATATTTCATGCAACAGCAACAAAATGAATCTTTTACTTTCTTAAGGACATTGACAACAGTGAAAGCACTGCAATTATTTAGCAAGTTAGATAGTTACCCTGCTTTTACCGTACATCTAAAGCCTAGTTTACACTACACGATTTTAAGCCTTATTTGCAACAAAACAACAGCTGTCACGTCGCGTCATTTCCCCGTTTCACATTTTACGTGTGTTTTCTGGACAAAACGTGGTTTGGAGTCCAGCGTCAGGTGACACAGCTGCTGTCAGCTCGTGTGGTGCGTGACCCCCTGTCACCAATCAGTCACGTAGCGCGAACACCATATCGACTTAAAGCCTCTCGTCGTGGCAAGGCAAGTAGTCGGAACAGCACAAACGATCGGCTGACGCTGAAAGTCGTGTAGACTGCATGAGCCTTAAGTGGGCAGGCTGTTACTTCTCACTGTAGCCTTTATGGGCTGAGCAGACTGCACACTAGTGAGGAAACTTATATTCAATCAGATCCATCAAACTGGAAAACACTCACAAAACGAACTGATTGTTTGTTCACCCTATCACATGTACTTTAATAACATCAGGAAAATATTCTCTTTTTTTCTGATATTCTCTTCAAAATTGATTGATTCCAGTTGTTGGAGATGTTGATGCTTTGGATGAACTGCACTTGGATTGTCAGGTCGCTCTGGTTAATGTAAAGCTGATGTCCGAATAATTGGAAAAACGATGACAATTTAAATGCAGCGACTTCAGTCTGGAGCCAGCCAGACTTCCATCAGGCCAAAGAGGACATATGGTTTAAAAGACTTAAAACACCTCTCTACATATTGATTTTAGAGTTAGGTTGGGAGGACATCACTCTAACATCAGGCTCATCATAAGTGTAATGGCTCTGAGGGCCCGGGGAAGTTGCCCCTGTGCTCATTAAAGGACAATATAAAACATGAACATAAAAAAGAAGAGTAAATCATTCATGTCTAAGCTGTCAGTTTTAAAGCCTTGGCCTCTATTTTAAAGAGCCATGTTCCTGGATGAATGATGACACTGATCCAAACTGTTAGCTGACTCAACTGTGACCGCTAAGCTAGCTGCTCACAATCAATGAGATGTGTAACCCGACACCCTGCGATTCCCCGGAGAAGCATAACGCAGCTGTGGTGCCTTGTGGGAAGAAGGACAAATGAAATGTGACATCATTGAGCTGAGCTGGCTTTTTTGTCTAGCTTGACGCAGCTTGATTAAACCTTTTAATATCCAACAATCTGCCACGTGTAGATGAAGGCATTCACTTCCCTCTGGGTTGCTCATAAGCAAATCAACAAGGACAGCAGAGGAAAGTAGAACAGTCAGAGCTGTCAAAGCTGCTGCTGATTTTAGACAAAGATGGCCGCACACAGGAATCTTCTGCTTGAGAAAAAGAGGTTTTTAGGCTCAATCCCATTTCAGCCCTTGGCCCTACCCCCTCCGTTTTGCGCGTTCACGTCCAGGGCTACGGTGTCC
>JAPMOB010251175.1:0-32708 GCA_029875015.1 Lepomis gibbosus
AAGATGACTTTATGAGATTCGTTACTGTAGCCAGCTACCATATGTGTAAAACATATTTCTACATCAATATACATGCAGAATAGGTTTTACTACATGATCATATGTATTATTTTAATTTAAATACATGAAAATATACGTTTTGTTGCCGTTTAGTTTATGGTTTGCCATTTACAAAGTGTGCTTCCATGGGCGCTGACATTGTTTTGTGACGTCATTCAGCTGCTACTCGTGAAGTCGGTGTACAATTTTTTTCCACGAGTTTACAAGTAGGAAATCTGACTTCAAGTGGCGTTCCAGGAAAGTTTTTCTAGTTAGAAGTCGGAAATTTCCCGGTTTCGGGTTGCCTGGAACGCAGCATAAGCTCACGCAGGTAGAATGTGTCCGACTTGACGGCGCCGTTTTTATACCCCACGTCTGCAGCTCACGTCAGACGATCAAGTCAGTGGAAGTCAGCCGCAGTCATCTCGAACGCATCATTGACATCAAGGTGATGACGTCATTCACAACTTGTTAAGTTGATATGGCGAACTTGCAACATCATCATTCATTTGGAGTCAAGGCTCTGTCCTCCTGATTAATTCAGTTCAATAGTCATTGTCTTTTAGATCTGGTTTTGGTCTCTACCAATTCTTGAGGGAAATGTCTGGTTCTTTAACTGCTAAATGCTCTACTAGTCCCTAACTGTGTCTGCCTTCTGTTTACTGCTGAGCAAGTAGTGCACAATGGCTTTTTCGGGATTTGTTTAACAGCTGCCTACTGCAGCCAAAAATGATGCAATGAGAGCCATGAAAGTGATCAAAAACGGTAAAGTTGCAGCCGGACAGCTAAGCAAGTAAATCCGGCTGCAGCCCCCTGACGCAAGTTGACAGAAGTTGAACTTCCAAATATGGTTTGTTCCAGAAGACGCCACGCACAAAACGTGATGACATTAATCTCGGCTCACGTACAGTAAAGATCCTAATGCACACCATTTTATTCTTTAGAGGCCAATAACAGAACTTTAAATACACTTCTGAGAATTTTTTAGGCGAGAAATCAAGTGTGTAGATTTCGAATATTGGCAGTTTTACAAAAATTGATGGAAAATTAAAAATATGTTCAAATGTTTTCGGAGTTGAGAAGCTCCGCAAGTCCCGACCATAGTGCCGACGGGTGACAATATTAAATACAGTCCCCTCCAAAAGTATTGGGACGGTAAGGCAGATTCCTTTGTTTTTGTTGTTCACTGAAGACATTTGGGGTTAAGATCAAAGAATGAGTCTGAGACAAAAGATCAGAATTTCAGCTTTTATTTTCTGGTATTCACATCTAGATGTGTTAAACAACTCAGGACATATCACCATGTGTATCAGACCACAGCATTCTTAGGTGAGAAAAGGTAATGGAGCAAATAATCTTAAAGTAAATTGCATGTAATATTTGGTGGCATAATCCTTGCTTGCAATAACTGCCTCAAGCCTGTGACCCATCAACATCACCAAACTGTTGCATTCTTCATTTGTGATGCTAATACAGGCTTTTACGGCAGCTTCTTTCAGTTCTTGTTTGTTTCGGGGTGTTTCTCCCTTCAGTCTCCTCTTAAGGAGGTGAAATGCATGCTCTATTGGATTACGGTCAGTCGATTGACTTGGCCAGTCTAAAACCTTCCTCTTTTTTCCCTTGATGAAGTCCTTTGTTTTGTAGGCAGTGTGCTTTGGGTCATTGTCCTGCTGCATGATAAACTTCCTCCCGATTAGTTTCAATGTATTTCTCTGTAAATTGGCAGACAAAATGTTTCTGTACAGTTCTGAATTCATTCTGCTGCTATCATCATCATCATAAATAAATATTAATGAGCCTGTTCCAGAAGCAGCCATGCCGACCATGTCCACCATGCTTCACAGATGAGCTTGTGTGCTTCGGATCAGAAGCAGTTCCTTTGTTTCTCCACACTTTGACCTTTCCATGACTTTGGTAGAGATAGTCTTGGTCTCATCAGTCCATAAGATTGTGTTCCAGAACTTTTGTTCTCAACTCAACAGCTCAACTCTGTACTTCTTTGCAAATACTACTTTAATATTAAAGTGAACTTTCATATTACTTTATTACCCACTCTGCAATTTCATTACCACTATATCATTTCATATTTTATGTAAATCTTAGCCAACACTGGTGCTTAGGCGTCAGCAGTGAAATTGAGGATTAGTTATTGTAGATATACATTTTGACATCAATATGGAGTCATTGTCACATTGCATTTGATACATTATCATAAATATACCAACCACTTTAAATACACTTAGGCACATGTGAGCATTGAACTAAGACTTGGAAAGATGTGAACCAATCCTTTAAGGAGTGCTACCTTATTACAAAGTGGTAACAAATATTCATAATGTCAACTAACTTAAACTGAGTCAAATGAAAAGCAGAAACATCACAACCTTTATTGTTCATGTTGTCTGATTGCTCTGAAAATCTCAACCATTCAGAATAAATCATGTTCAGGTTGTCGGGCTGTACAATAAATACAGGTGATGGTTTCAACTGGACAGGTTAGAAGATTTCCATGCCCGTTCCATGTACGAACATTCACACGATTAAATACGGTTAACTGAACTAAATCACTGACTTTACATGAGATCATTGTGTACACAGTACAAGAGATCGTATACATTGTTTAGATAATTGTCTATATTATTATCATTCAGCTACTCTCCAATTTAATCGCTGCTATATTTGTTTTTCAGATTCATTCATAAGGCATTGAGATTTGGGCTGCTGACAAAAATATTAGACATTAACCTTATAAAATCCCTTTCACTGGGTATTGTGGTTCCTTTAAAATATCAACATAAGTTTGGTAAACCATGAGTGAAATGTTTGAAAAACAAATTGATCAGTTTCCTAAAGGTTTCTAAAATCAAATCAGTGTAAAACATTGCTAGAAAAGTGAGTTGTTGCTTTTTGTAAACAGACCACATATATTTCCAAAAGAATGAACAGTCTGACATCAGGGGCCATAGCTGGAATCACCTACACCAGTTGTGCCCATTGAGGCAATAGCACCATATACAGCGTTATGGATTGGGACCATTTTTCTTCCAGTAAAGACACATTTCCTTCCCTTGGATTGACTCTTTGCTGAGGACAAAAGGTTCAAGTTTTTGACAAAGTTGGTAAAACTCAACAGGGTGACACCAGTCACCAAGAGCTAAATGCATCATATCGGTGGATGTTAGATTCAAATTTTTGGTCAAAGCTCCTGTAATTCTGGTCCCTGCTGGTCTGCACTTTTAGTCAAAGACATTCTCCAAAATATGGCTGTTGTGCTTCATACAGTGCCTGTAATCTAATCAGTAAATCAGGTTACACACACACATACAGTCTCTTTGGCTCTGTGCAGCAGTTGTAGACTACATGTTCCATCCAAGTCCGATGTGGGTGGCCAGCAGGTAGCACATGCCGATCATACACGTCATTATCATCATGGGGAATCCTAACCTGTAAGAAACAAGAGAACGACAGATTAATGTCATGAGTTAACATTTTATTCTTACTGGAGGGGTGGAGGGGGGGGTAACAAAATTAATAAGTATAATTATGATAAAGTACATTATGTACAGTGCAGTCAACATATCCAATCAAACAGAGAGCATCTGAAGTATGACCGGAAAACCGACAATGGCGCAAATAATGTATAAAGTTGATTTGAAGTCATGCAGTGGTTCGTGGTCCCAGGATGATGAATCCTAATGACTTTCATCAAGTATCACCACTGGTCAAACTTTACGGTTCAATACTCCATTTATTGACAAGATAACTCTAAAACGGATAATCAAACTCCCAACAGCCACAGCTGAGCTTAATGTGAACATGCTAAAGGTTACATAGCAAACATTAGCCTGCTGACATCACAGCCTACAACTGAACTGAACCTGATAAAGTATCTGAGTCTGCAAACAAGTTTTCATACAAAAACTGAAATGGCCAATGTAGAGTAGTCTATCTATCTTTAATTAATTCTATTGTTTAATTTTACTGCAAAGCATTGCTGTACCTACTGTCTCATGCCATAATTTACATTAAAAGTATCAGAAAAATCATCAAACCTCTCAACAGAGGACAAAAATGGGTAACTGCAAATACATTTGGCTACATCAGACAAATAGAGCTGACTGCCTGAAACAACTTGTTCAAAATGTTTTATAAGGCAGTGGGTACTTAACAATGTCACTTGACTTCACAGCTTCCCTCTACAACAATTATATGTCCCTCCTCGTAAGAGTCCAGTTTAATGTCACTGAGGACACCAAAAAGGTCCAGACAAACACAATCAGTGGCTGACTGTATATGTGGATGTTTCCTGTTATTCTTTCATTTCTGTCATTGGAAAACTTGTTAAACACACTCCAGAATAAACAGGTGAAATGGCACTTTGCATCAATTAGCTGTCTCTATGCAGCTGACCTGACATTTACAAACAGGCGTCTTTATGTCTTTTTCACAAGCCAATTTTCTGGCGTGAAGTCAAAAGTCAAGAAGCAAATTACAGTGAGTGGAAAATAAATGGTCATTTTAGAGAACACGTGTCTTTACATGCTACACCTTAAAGAGCGTGATTTCAAATATTTCATGAAACCTTTGCTGTAACATCTTTTATATGTCTTATTCTACTGTCAAATTCCAACTGTCTGCTTTTCTTGAACTAATTGTTTTTATTTGTGTTAGGCCTATTTTGAACTTCGGCACAGACTGTCAAATTCCTTATATGTGAAAACTTTCTTTGCAAATAAAATGGATTCTTATTCCAGTGTGTGACACTGAGCCCCATGGGGTGACTCTCTTCACACTCAGGCCGCTGCACAGCAAGGTCAGAGCTGCACGCCCTAATGGAGCTGGGAGAAATTCAGTGTCTTGCTCAAGGACACCTCAGCCTGCCGGTTAAGGTTTGTCCCCCTGCTGACTATCGGCTGCTCCAAGAGACGCCCAGTGACATGTTAAAATGGGCTTCCATATTATTTGCCAAATAAAATCACATCATTCTTGAAGAAATAATCTTAAAAAGTCACAAGTGTAAGTAAACAACTGACTAGTCTAAAAGTTGGGCGCCTGTGACAAGCAATTGTTATACCGCCTGGCATTTGTAAAGGCCATCCCTGTTCTCATTGCAATGACTAAAATTTAGTTGACACAACAATAAAAATGCAATAAAAGTAACAGTGACCATGTCAATGTGTATTAAGTAGTATTATATAGGTAGTGTTAGTGAAACTGCTTCATCAGATTTTCATTCCTAAATAAGTATCATACATTTAAAATGTGTCCTTAGATGACTGCAGAACTGCAGATGGTTTGTCATTTGGATGTCTACCATGTCCTATATGGACACATGGCTGCTCTGAGGGCCAGAGATCTGTTTGCCACCAGTCTCTGACACAGATCAGTTTTGGAGGACAGAAAGAGGAAAGAAATTACGTGTATATGTATGTCAAGGCAGCAAAGTAATTAATACTACACTATCCTCAATTTAGAAAATTAAGGGAACCCGTTTTGATAAAATAGCTTATAGAGGTTGCGTGTGACGATGCAGTGTCAGATGTGAGGCTGTCAATCATGGACTCAATAAATAAGTCAGGAAGACCGAATAAACCAGAAAATAACCATAAATCTACTGCTGCCATACCTCACGCCGATGATGGTTTGCATCAGGGGTGGCCAAACCAAGGCCCACAGGCCAACTCTGGCCCACTGCTTGTTTTTAAATGGTCAGTGGTGAATTTTTTAATAAACTAGAAAACAACTTGAGACTTATTTCTTATTGCACTGTAAAAGATTGCCCGTACTAAATGTCACTAGCAAGCCCCATCACTGCACTTGTTAGTTTGAACACTAGAGGAGCTGGTATTTTGAACAACTACTTGACCTAGAATGATGGATCACTAATCGATAAAAACATTTACCTCATGTAATTAGATATGGTTGAACCATAAAGAGAGAAGACAGGAGGTAAATGCTTATGGTCCACAATTAAGAAAGTTTGGCCCCCCCTGGTTACGTCGTTTATTAACTAACCTTCCTATTGAGATTAATGACAACGGGATAAAAATAAGTTATTTCTAATTCACAGCCAATTATTATGATGATGAAGTACAATAACAATAGGGAGACTGGCTGTTTGTTTGGCCCTGGCCAAGGCGGTCTATTTGGTCTAAATGCAGTTTAACCAGCAGCCATGCTTTTATTTTTTCAGTGTAAAACACCCATTACACTGATGTGTGTTTCATTGCAATAGCTACTGTAGCGCACACTCAGGTCAGACAGGGTGTCACAGACAATTATGTGAAATGGCAAGGTTAACTGTGCAAGCTTGATTTTTCAAGAGATGCAAAAGGTTACATGTCTCTTTGCTGTGTGTATTTTCTTTTTACCTGGGAAGGAATCCATATCAGAGGATCTTAAGGCCTGAGATGAAGTAAATTTGTTGTGCAACAGTTGCAGTAAGCAGTAAAAAATAGTGCAAATATAAAGAGTGGAGATATAAAATATCAATTACAGAAATTTACAAAATCCCAAATATACACAATGCCAAAAGAGTTGCATATAGATATGTATGAGAAGCAGCATATACTGTAGTTATGTATAACAACAAATCTCTTGTACGGGTAAGTGTATAGGCTTGGGTTCACTTAGCACAGATGTTCCATGTTTGATGGACAGCAAGTCATGGTGTAACCATGACTTTCTTGTTTTATTTTTCCCTATACTTTCCCATACAAACTAGCCTTTTGTGTAAATATGTACAGTACACTGAGTATGTAAAACATAGTTAAGTTGGAAATATTTGCCCATGAGGTGGTTTAAGCACAATTAATACAACTGATGCATTTTTACTACTGAAAATTTGACTTTTTTTGAACACAAATGATAGATAGCTAGATAGATAGATAGATAGATAAATGGAATATGTTACACTGAACAAAATATAAATGCATCACTTTTGTTTTTGCCCCCATTCATCATGAGCTGAACTCAAAGATCTAAGACTATCTCTATGTACACAAAAGGCCTATTTTTCTCAAATATTGTTTACAAATCTGTCAAAATCTGTGTTAGTGAGCACTTCTCCTTTGCTGAGATAATTTATCCACCTCACAAGTGTGGAATATCAAGATGTTGATCAGACAGCCTGAGTATTTAACAGGTGTGCCTTAGGCTGGCCACAATAAAAGGCCACTCGAAAATGTGCAGTTTCACTGTATTGGAGTCCGGGGGGGTCTGGAAACCAGTCAGTGCCTGGTGTGACCAGCATTTGCCGCACGCAGTGCAACACATCTCATTCGTATAGAGTTTATCAGGTTGTTTGTGGCCTGTGGAATGTTGGTAGTCTGGTCGAGACCCCAATGAGGATAACAAGCATGCGGATGAGCTTCCCTGACAGTTTGTGCAGAAATTCTTTTGTTATGCAAACAGATTGTTGCAGCCGCTGTCCAGGTGGCTGGTCTCAGATAATCTTGGAGGTGAAGATGCTGGATGTGGAGCTCCTGGGCTGGTGTGGTTACACGTGGTCTACAGTTGTGAGGGTGGTTGGATGTACCGCCAAATTGTCTGAAACACCTTTTGAGACAGCTTATGGTAGAGAAATGAACATTCAATTCATGGGCAACAGCTCTGGTGGACGTTCCTGCAGTCAGCATGCCAATTGCACGCTCCCTCAAAACTTGTGACATCTGTGGCATTGTGCTGTGTGATGGAACTGCATACTTTCGAGTGGCCTTTTATTGTGGCCAGCCTAATGCACACCTGTGAAATACCCATGCTGTATAATCAGTATCTTGATATGCCACACCGGTGAGGTGGATGGATTTACTCTCCAAAGGAGAAGTGCTCACTAACACAGATTTTGACAGATTTGTGAACAATATTTGAGAGAAATAGGCCTTTTGTGTACATAGAGAAAGTCTTAGATCTTTGAGTTCAGCTCATGATGAATGAGGGAAAAAACAAAAGTGTTGCGTTTATAATTTTGTTCAGTGTATATGGTGTATGTCCAATATGAAATGCACTTCTTGTTACAAATGTAGCCTGCTTGATTCTTAATTGAGGGTCAGTAGCAGCCACAAGAAAATTATAACATAGGTTTTTTGTCTTTATGGTACCATGCAGACATATTCGATAAATGTAGACAGTTTGTGGTGTATTTCATGGTGCTTATATACAACATGTCAGCTGCAAATTGTTGTTCTATAAACAAAAGCAGTACCAACAGAAAATGTGTGTACCAGGAATAAAATGTTGAACTTTGATTTAAAATATCTATTTAGGATGTATTAAATGTGTTCCTTACTTAAGATATTTTTGACTGCTGGAAAAAGTAAAATTTCATATTTCTCAGAAAAATGAGAGATTTGGGACTTACTGCGAGGCCCTAGTTAACAAGTAATCACTTTTATGCTTTGTTATGCTGTATTTTAAATAAGCCAGATAAGAACTCTCTAATCACACATCAATACCAGAAATGGAAAACAACAACAAATAACAAAAGCGTTTAGTAAAACCTTTTCTACACACACAAAAGAAGACAAAACAGATAATCACAGTGAATGGTCTTTATCAAAACACAATAAGGGCTGGAATGAAAAAAGATGGCACGGTTGTCCAGTGGATAGCACTGTGGCCTCACAGTAAGAAGGTTGTGGGTTCAAACCCCAGTTGCCCCAGCCATTCTGTGTGGAGTTTGCATGTTCTCCTGGTGTATATGTGGGTGTGCTCCGGTTTCCCCCACCACCAAAACATGTTAGGTTCTCCAGTCAGTGCTATTGAGCAGACACTGGTGAAGATCTGGAGTTCAATTTTGCAAGTGGATTTTTGTGTTTCCTTTTCAAAGGGTTGGAAAGAACATACTGTTAGTAGCCGATGGCCTATTGTATCAGTTCTCTCTTATATAAGGTTTTCTGAACCAGAAGGCCTTTCAAATCCCTATTTTAAGACAACCTTATATCAAGCGTTCTGCACTGAGAAAGCTGAGAAAAGCAAGATGTTGAAATGACTTTAAAGTGTGTGAACATCTGACAATTGTGTGACAATGTAATCTTTTTTTTGCAACATCTATTTCTTCATTTAGATGAATACAAATATGTAGTTTCCATTTAATATGCATGTGGAAATGTCAGATTTGTACTTGAACTAAGGATTAATGAGGCTAGTCAAGCACTTAAGCTCATTAATAATGATTTCAATCCAGCATGGTGGTGCATTTAAATTGGAACTTTTTGAGTAGCCAACTGAACCGAGTTACAAAGGGCAAGGCGATTATCATTTTCTTTACACATCAAAGGTTTAATATGAGATGAATAATAAGGAAAATCTCAGAGAAAAATGTTCAACAAAACTTAACAGGGAAGGGTAGGTATGTCAGCCAGCTAAACAAAGATTTTAACCTAACCTTTCACTCCCTGTAACTTTAGAGGTCACAAAACCTCCTCCAGGACAAACTCCTGTTGGCATTTGGTAACAACTGTCAATTTACCATTTGAAATTAACTCCATATTTCTACATTTGCAGTGATTCTAGATGTAATTTCAAAAAAATGCTTTTAAAAATACATTAACAATGATCTAAATGATTGATTTGAACCTCTGTCCAAAGGTCCCTTTTCTGCTCATCCTCTACAAGCTAAAATTGTGCCAGAACACTGAGGCCCAGGTAAAGAGTCAGGAAACTCAGCAGATGTAGAAGACATGGAAATAAATAACTGCATTATTGTTGTATCGCAGCATAGAGTTAGTTAGATCTATAAGTATGATAAGGAAAAATGTAACATCAGTCATTCAACAAAACCGTGTGTGGCTGCTTATCTTACACACTTTGACAGACAGAGGTTGGATTTATGCTTTATTGTATTTTCAAACAGTATTTTTCACTTTTAACGCTCCAAAGAAAAAAGCCTTAAAGATGAAAACTAATCGATGTGTTTTGAAAATGTAATACTACCTCGGATAACAAGATTGGCTGGGGTTTCTGGAGTTTCCTGAATCCAATAGAGCAGGACAGAGCGGTTAACGTTAGCATACACTTTGATAGTATCCAGGCCCAGCTCCCAAACAGCGTTCTAGTGCTAGTCCTGAGCAAGGTGTTTTCATGTAACCTGTTACTGCTGTCACACAGTATGCTATTAAAGTCCGACTTAGAAATAATCACAAGAATGAAAGAAATTACTTTTATTACTTTTGAAAAGCACCTACTGATTCCAACTGTGAGCAAACTTAGCTGTATTATTGAGTTTCACAGAATGGAAAGGCTGACTGGGAATAAAACGGCTCTACACTGTGGTGGTTTCTTTAAGACAGCGTACAACGCACAGCCACATCAATAACAGGCTACCTTTTTGGTAAATGGTGATACTGCACCAGAAATCTTCAGACCACTACTGTAAATCACTCTTGATCAAGGCTAAAGAATCAATGCTATAAAACACTCCAGAGCTGTATAGTAATGTTGGCTTCAGCATTGCAGATGGAGGGTCAGTGGTGTGTATATTGCTCTATAGTAGGAGAATACAGTTCACTCCGTACTGTGTTGCTGTGCTCTCTGTGCTGTGTTTGTAACTAATGCTAACTCTGTTGGGTAGAATGGAGGAGACAGAGCTCTGTGCACTCGCTTTAGCTTTATCCACATGTCCTTAACTGCCTGGTAAACTAGCAGGCCTTACAGTGCACACCACCAGTATCATATATATTGGTGTATAAATTATACTCTAATATAGAAATATGTAAAAATGGGAAATCAAGGCCTTTAAATAGCACATTAACATAAGACCTATATGAATTTTATCTTTGTGGAATGGATGTCCTTTTAAGATGGATGGAGTGGGGAATTTCAAAACTGTTATAATCAGACAAGGTGCGGTCACCTCTGCATGAGTGAATCTCTTTCTGCTGAGCAATACCCATTTCCCTGTCACAAGAACAGCATGAGGGGACTGAGGGCAGTTGAAAAGGTTGCCACAATGCCCCCATAGAGGGGAACAAGATTCACCTTGTCCAAAAATTCCCATCATACCTTGTGATCTTACCCATGGATTTAATTGCATATGATGGGAGCTCTTTGAAAGAACCGATGCGATCTCAGAGACGTTCTTTAGATAAAGAGGGACGTCCTCGTCTGACTGTGGAGGCTGTATGAGTCACAGACATAACTGCTCCCAATGACAACGCCTGACCTGTTCGATAAGCAGTATGTCTTGTAAAATGTTTCTGCTGTAGGGTGGTGCAGAAAATATTCCCTGCACCTCCAAAAATATATAGGATGTTAGCTCTCATCTTTTTTCCCTAATTACAGTGCATTTTTGCAAATGAAGGTAGCCCACCTGCAGTCTCTAGTGACCATTGTTCCCAGCACAGGTCTCCTTTGCAGATGCAGAGAGCTGTATGAATGGGAATATTAATTCTGTCCCAGGTGCGACAAAGAGAGGCAGCACAAGGAGTGGAAACTGAATAATGGTGTTCTCTTTCTAAGGCTGTTTGTTTACTGTGTCTGGTGGTCAAGGTACAGTGAAAGGCGTACCAGGAGCTCTACCACAGTAAAAACCAAAAACGAAAGTGGTTCAGTATTCTAATTAAATTTTTTTTATCTTAAAGCCTTTGGTGATTTGCTTTACGGTTGCTTTAGTACTTCAAGGCTGAAAGCAGACATCCTGACAACACCAGACTGTAGGAAAATTATCTTAACTAACAAGCGTGTGTTCGTTGTTCCCAAACTTGTTTGGCCTCTAACCCCTTAGCAACATTACCTTGTTATGTTTCTGATGTCCATGAGTTGTTCGCATTTCCACCAAAGATACATTTCGATCCCTTAAAACTTATGTTTTCAATTGTTGGAGGCTCAAATAAGTAAAACTCTCCAACATTACACATTATAGAAAAGTAAAAAAAAAAAAAAAATTAATCGGTATTCTGTATCAGAATTTTCATGACCCCTTGTGACCCTTTTGAGGGGGCCAGACCCCTAAACTGGGAACTACTGGATTAAACTTACCCAATTGTATATAAAGTAGTTAAAACTAGCTCAACCTCAACCAGCTAAATCAATAAAATCCTGTTCATGCACCAGTAATACTCTATATCAGTCACACGGGCCATTTTTCTGCAGGTTGACTTAATGATATTAAATATATTTGCTAATATCACTTCTGTACTTATACTTAAGCACACTTAAGTATTTTATTAATGTTTCAGATGTGTTTAATTTATTTTAATTTTATACTATTTCTTCTCTGTAGAATGACAGTAGCTTTATTTCACACTGAGCATGTGAGCACAATGTCTCAAACACTGTTTTGACATTGAGCTGGACTACCATACAGTCTATACAGAATAGATGTTTTGCCGTGCTCCCCAGGTTAGTGGTTTGAGGACAAGAGGATGATCAGGGCCTAGAGGTATGAAGGAAGCAACGGGGACCATACCAACTAACTGCTGAGCTATTCACAGCCACTCATTTTCCTTTGTGATGGTCGATCAAAAAGGCATAATGTCCCTGTGGGCCCATCTGGGCCCTGAATTTAACCACCTGATACAATACTAGTCAGTCCCAGCTGCCTGGAGTCGCAGACAGACCTCTCTCCCCCTTACCTGTTTCTCTGAACAGCTGTGACCCTTGCCACAGACAGCCAATTACAGGCAGCGCTTCAGCCGAGAGCAATGCTTCTAACCAATAACTGTAAACAGGGCTACAGTGTAAGAGAGATAGAGCTGACAGGCTGCAACTGTTCTTATCCATTTCAATTAAATCCCATGCAGATGGACAACCCCAAGTCTTTTCAGTGCAACAACACATTTGTCACTGTACTGTACAATAACTAACTCAGATGACATTTCCACCAATTATTTCATTGTCTTTTGCTGGATCTTTGTAGCAGAGTGAGAAGGAAACAAGAAACTGACAATGACCAAGTAATTGTACAGTTTTTTTTTCATACCAAGGGTCAACTGTTGTTATTGTTTTCTTTCACCAGCACCAACCACAATCTCACTATCTGTTCTCCGCTCCTCCTGCTTTAGGAAACTAAGAAAGATGATCAAAATCCTAATGGAGCCAGTTGAAAATTCTGAGCAACTAACCAGCTTAAACTCAAGTCACACAGTAGTGTTATACTGGGCGTATGAGACACAAAGCACAGATAATACACAAATAGGTCTTTGATTGGCTATTGATGGACTGATGGATGGTCGCATCCTTCTAAGATCTCCCTCAAGGAAACCATATCATCTTCTGTTCAACTAAAATCACATAACTAAATTGACGTGAGCACACAACACTACTGTAATTAGTGCTGAGCACAGCATCAGTAAAACAACCTCATAATGCATCTTTAAAGTTGCATTTCTCTCTCTCGCTCTGTCCATCTCTCTCCCTCTCTGCTACACTCTCTCTCCGTCCGATAAAACAGTGCCACCGATTTTACACCTGTTTTTCTTAGAAGTCCTCAGTTGCAGAGACTAGTCTGTCATGATAAACTAGGTGCTGTGGTTAAACCCTTGACACCTGAATTTATTTACAATTACATATGAAAATGTATTTTTTGTTCTCATTGCCTTTCAAGCTGATGCCAAATTAAGTGGAGATTGTTCATTTGTCTATAGAACATAGAAAAGATTTTTTTTTAGGTTAGGGTAAGAACATCAGGGTAAGCCAGTCAGAGGCAGAGTAGGGCTGGTGAGCAGGTGGCAACTTGGGAGACAGCCTGCTTACGATCCTGCTTAAGATATAATGACATTTTTCGTCATTCACTTCACCAGATAGTTCTCAAATCGAGCTCCCTGTGAGTGTTTCATTATGAGTCACTGTATCAGACCGTTTTTTTCTATAAACAGAGCACATTTTGCTACAGTTTGAGTTCCTCACTGTAGTCAACATTTCTCAGTGTCCTCACAGTGTCAGTGGAGAGGAAACAAATTGAAATCACTTCCCAGACCAGATGACATTAACTCATGTCTGCCAGGTTGTCTGTTATTTCACTGACAGAAGGATACCCCTGCTGTCTACATCCCAAGCAAGGTCAGGTGGTTACCCTTAAAAATAACCTGGTCCTGCGTAAATCGCTGCACTAAATGACCCAGTACTCAGACTTCCAGCAGCATCCCCTCAAAGAGGGAAGCGGCTTCTGCCACATCATACACATTTCAATGGACAGGACTCTGGGGAAACGCGGACATTTGCGATTCAGGATCTGAATTGTGAGACATCGGCTTTTCTCTAAATGTTCCCAGGCAATATAATACACATTGTTGGCATCTCCTATCGTAGCATATGATGGACATTAACATGTAAGTAGCCCTTTAGGCAGTATAGCCAATGCTACAAGATTCACCAGAGATGCACATGTCTGACATCACCCAATAAGACTCAAAATAAAGCAACTTCTGGAGCAAGATTTTAAGGTATAGTGTTTGGGTTTTTTTATTTCTGACTGCTTGTTATGGTACATGTAATGCTGTTAAGGTGAGACAGGGCTTACCTGAAGAACTCCATGAAGGAAAAGCCGTAGCCGTGTTGTTCAGCGATTCCGGCACACACAACATTGGCCGATGCTCCTATCAATGTGCCATTTCCTAAACAGACAAAAAAAAAACAACATTAACTTTTAATCGAAATCTAACTTTTAAAAATATGTATCATTCAAGTTCAATGTCACATAAAAGAGTTAGCTCTGTAGAACATGAGCATGGTCACCAGGGAAAAGTCATCATCATCATCATCATTATCATCAAATCGTTCAGTATTTTCAGCCTATATCTAGTTTAGGAGTAACTATTTTTAATCTACTGTAGGCAACGCTTTGACAGTCAGGGAGCGTATCCATCCTGCCGCTCGATAATGCTCACATCTCAAAAGTTGTCAGTATGGGGATGGAGCTGGGCGGGGGGACAACATCATATTGCCGATCGATAAGGACCTGTCACAGTGCAGTTGATTAAGCTGAAACACTATGACAGCCCCCTCTCTCTTTCTCTCTCTCTTTGTGTCCTTCCCACCCAAACAGAGCCACTCTGTGCTGAAGGGTTGGCCGCTGGGGTGTGGTAGAGCCTGAATAATGCAGGCTTTGAGGGCCTTGAGCTGCTCTCACAAAAAAGCACAGCCTGACCTCCCCAGGGAGTGACACAGCTGTACAAAGTATGGCTGTCACCTCGAGCATATGATGTCTCCTTCTAGCAGAGGCCATTGATAAAGACCTACACCTAAACTATTAAGTCCCCAGTGACTGTAAGGAACTCTGAAATGTTGTTGTGTGTTTTAGCCTAACAGTCTCATACAATATTTTCAGTTTCTATTTTATCATATGAAGAAGATAAAAATAAAAGGCTTACCTCCAAGACAGGCTCCCATGGCCAAGGCAAAGATGAGAGGCTTTATTGGCAGGTTCACATCCGCATCCTGACTTAGGTTGATGAGAACTGGAATCTGTGAACACAGAGATAAATTCTTGAAAACATACACTGCTCTTAGTGTCATAAATCTCCTGGCAGAAATAAATTTTTATATGCTATTGTATTCCAAAATAATTTTAACAACAAACTGAACATGAATACTTATCTGAACATTATTTCAGTTGAGTTCGGTGTCTAAAACACAAGACTAGCAAACCCCCAAATACATATAATAAACATAGGGGCTCAATCTATGATGTGATATGGGTTTTACTTGCAATATACAGTAGGTGATGAGCCGGATAGGATCCTACCAGGATGGCACAACAGTGTGTTCTCCACCATGTCGCTAGCGTTTTACAGTTTTTGTTTGTTATTCTTGCTCTCATCTTTTCAATTTTTGAAGATGGCTGGATTATTTTCAGAGGAATTTACTTGAATGAATATGAGTCACCAATTGAAACATCAAAGCTTTCGTGTGTAGCGTAGTAGAGAATATTCGTTCACGCTGTTGTGAGCAAATGTTGCATAACTGAATACTGGTGTGAATATCACTTTCATAGACCATTACTTACTAGCCTTTTATCAGTCAAAATGTCCTCCCCTGGTTGTGAAAGCAAACCCTCATGGAGTATTTGCAGGAACTATGAAAAAATAAATAAATACTGTATCCTAATAACATATGATGTAATGTTTGGATTTGGTTGGCTGCCATAAAACTGTTTGTGCTTAAAGTTTGAATCAATAGTTTGACAAAGACTAAACAAGATACAACGTGTTAATTTGTGAGCTTTAGAGTTGCTGTGCTGGTAGAAATGTTTACCTCTGGACAGAGCCAGGCTAGCTGTTTCCCCATGTTAACAGTCTTGCTAATCTAAGTTAACTGCTGCTAGCTTCATATTTACTGTACATGAAAGTGGTATCAATCTTGTCATCTCACTCTGAGGGAGAAAGCGAATAAGCATATATCGTAACATGTCTAATTTGAAAATTACATTTAAAAGAGCCTCTAAATTGACTCATTCAGACATTCATTTTTCTGGTCTGAATGGGGAAAACAAATCTTTTCTCAGCTTCTGTCGGTGACAATCAGGACATGCTTTCTTATCAGCTGTGCACTGAATTGAAAATTGATGTAGTTTTATAGGGAGAACCACACTTGCATGGGCCTGAAAATATGGAAAAAATAGCCAGAGAGAAGGACAACTTCAAGGTTTTAAATAGGGCAGTTTAATTCTAGCTAGCAACATCTCATTCTGTCAGTGGAAGAACGTACTCTCCTTTTCACACTGTCACTTTAATTGAGCACACCTTTGCAACATTGATCTCTGTACAATCTATTCCTTTTTAGCAAAACAGACAGCTGACAACAAAAGTGATGAGGCAGTTGGTCTGATATTTGTATCAGAAAGTAGGGGGGGTCCTCTTTATTTGACAGTGATAGTAGAGAGAGACAAAAAGGCAGGGGTGAGAGTGGGGAGAACATGCTGCAAAGGGTCGGCCTGGAGTCGAAACCAAATAATTTCGGTTAAGATAGGGGATGTGTGCTCTGTCAAGTGAGCTACCAGCGCGCCCCCTATATTTTAAAATAAATCAGACACAGTGTCATTTTATAGGTTCTACACAGTACATACTTATATATGAAAATATTGTTAAAAATTCCTGGCTGGCTATTGGAAGATGCAAAGTTTTATTTTAGTGATTTTTTTAAGTAATGTTAACAGATAATACAACTAGAAGTGATCATATATAATAAATGCTGGAAACCACTTTTCTTATGTCAAGGCAAAAATGTCTGTCCCAATTAGTGTGAGTAAAATAACATACATATGAGAGGCCATAGGCCTATTATCTGAAAGTATCCAACAAAATGAGAAAAGGGCCAATAAGATTTGAGAGAAATATTAATGTTTGAGAAACAAAGGGTCAAGACTAATATTTTAAAAACTAGTAAATTTATGCAGTGAGGAACTTAAATTATGTAGCACATTGTAAGAATTAAATGAACAAATGTAAAGTACATGTTGACTTTGGAATGGAAAATTATGCAATGTTTTTTGTCTCTGTTAGCTTCGATCCCACACCTTTAGGATCTGATTCACTGTTTTCTTCTGTACTGTAATTTTTCTTTTTTGTTTGGTTTGGTTTTATCCCAAATTGTGTGTGTGTAATTATTTACAGGCCGAAATAAATTTGAATTACACTAATACAACAAGCCAGCATGTTTCTAGAGAGATTGCAATGGAAATGCTCACACTGGAGCCATTACCTTTGAGCCACCTCAACAAAGGTTACACCAATAATTGGTGTTAAATTTACCATTTATAAGTGTCAAAACACTCTATACTGTTTATAGTAATTACAATATTTAAACGCGAACTAGCCCCCGATTTTTAGTCTTGTTCAAGGTAAGATTAAAGAAGGGGTCTGCGATTCTAATCCAAAATACATCCTTTTGTCAAATTCAGCTAATATCTCTTCAAGGAACGCTAGCTGTATGTTCTGTGTGTACACAGCCATCTATATCATGATTTTTGTCCTGGTGTTTCTCAACAACGCTTACTGCACCTTTAAGTAATAAATAGTAGTGAAACCAATCGCAAGTCAAGTGCTTTGGGACTAGTTTTTACTACTTCATATATGAATATAACTGTATTTGTGTAGGTGATTTCACTAGGCTA
Organism: Lepomis gibbosus; assembly: GCA_029875015.1. NCBI lineage: Eukaryota > Metazoa > Chordata > Actinopteri > Centrarchiformes > Centrarchidae > Lepomis > Lepomis gibbosus. Next base: position 18,089 of record JAPMOB010251175.1, read on the forward strand.
TACTGGAGTATGAAATGAAAGCATCATGCTGAAGCCTCTTACCATGGTTGCAGTGAAGGGAATGTTGTCAATGAGAGAAGAGGCCAAAGCCGAGACCCACATCACCAAGATAATGGCTATAGCCAATCGCTGGTCTTCTGGCACCGCCTGAGAGGGGAGATAATAAGAGCGACAGATAACTGCTACTTTCATTGCTCCTCAGATGCACACACCCAACCCTCAGCCCGTCACTGATTTAAATCAAACACCAATTATGTTCATTCTTTGACACTGAACCTGGGAACTGAGGCTGAGAGGATGAAGCTGTTTCAATGTGTGACACGACCACAGGTGGTGGTGGCGGTGTCTTTAGAGTTTTATCTCTGAGCTCTGCTGTACACACACACACACACATAAACACACAGCAAGACCATTTCTCCACACGTGACAAGCATGATGTTGTTTGAACCCTCTTGACAGTCTTCTCTTGGGTACGCATGGCCAGGTTAAAGGAGGCAATATCTCCTCCTTTCACCTGTCCCCTACTTGTATCAAGAGAGAAAGGCCATGCAATTCTACCCAGTATGTAGTCCATTGTTTAGGGAGGGTCAGAAACCATGAATAGCACATAACCTGTCATGTGTGATTATTAGACTTACAGAAGCCCCCAGACTAAACACAAGCTGACATACCTATTACTGGTTCAATTCTCTGCTAAGACACACCTCGCTTGCATGATGCACACAGGCTAGAATCTGGGTGACAATTACCTCAGACGCCTTCAGCTGCTGACAGGAATCAGATGTAAACGAAATAACTGAATTCAGAGCTGTGCCGAACAAAATCAATATGCATGAAATGCAATATCATGTCACCTGTGCCCAATTATCAGTTATGCCAATTGCATGGAGCCCTGAGAGATGATTGTTAAGGTTGAGAATCAAAAGAAAAACTCACTTTTATGAGCAGCGCTGTCTGTTCTCCAACATAGTCGATAAGCTGCAGCTGGGCTAAAGCCTGAAAAAGGAGAAGATTAATATGACAAAAAAATCTGAGGAGAATTAGTTATAGGTGGGATCAAACCAAGAGACGAAAAGCAATTTGGTCTTTATTTAGCGGCCATTACCTAGACGGAGACAAATCTATTCTTGTTATCCTTATTGACACTCTGAGAACAAACAAAAAAAATTCACATAATGGTGGCCATTCCTTATGGGGACTGCTTTCTGACACTATACAATGTTAAATGCAAGACTTGGAGAAGAGCAACAACAAAGCAGTTAATTTGCTGACATTACTCTTTCTTTTCATCCTTTCACTCTGAGGCTCACGGTTAAAGAAACATATCTACTCTTCTAATGTCAGTAGATCCAAGCACTGATCCTGTTTTCCTTTACTGTCTTGTAAAGATGCTTTTCAGAGGGGGGTCCAGCTAAACCTACATTTAATCAAAGTTCTGGCTCAGTTTTTATTTGTTATAATTACTTCATGCGACAAATGGAGGCGCCCAGCAAAAGTTGTTGTTTGGCATCAGCTGTTGTGGATTTTGTGTGGAGTCCAAAATCTCTTGAAAAAATTATAAATGGGCTTTCAGTCAATGCCAAAACTGTAGTCTAAATGTGACATACCTCCATCAAAACGAAGAGGCCAGCAAAGAACAGCAATGTGGCCCACTCCACCCGGTGCAGGATGATCTCGAAATCCTGTAGGTCGGCCAGAACCAAAAGCCACAGTGCACCCAGGATAGCAATCCAACCTGAGAGAACCAGACATCTCCCGTCATAGCTTGAAAACCCTCTCACATACATCAAACTTCTTTCATGGTTTTGTCCAACAGACCCAGAGCTCAATGTGGCAGATTTTCACAGATTTTTAAGAAGAGAACATATCACACACGACCTTAGGATACTTTTTAAATGTGTTAATTAATTCAGAAACAAAATGGATCCATCTGCTCTCTGCTCACTTGAATGTGTCTTTAATCACGACTCAAAAAAGGACAGCAACCTTTATTAAATGTTATAGATGCTACCTCTTCGTTTTTATGTCCTGGTCTGCGTTTCCACTGTTTGTCATCTTGCCCCATATAAGTCAATGTTAAACAAAGATATAAAACAAATGTATGTGTTAAAATGAAAATGCCACAAAATCAACAATCTACTGAGGAGTGTTCAACACATGCCCAATGATGGTTCTTTGACAAGTCTACCACACTTTGTCCACAGCTTTGCACTCACTGTAATCTAATACAGATCATTCCATGAAGAGGCATTTTCTGGATAAAGTATTATGGACTGTTTTGGTGGGTTTGATGAAGCATTTCTCACAAAGTGTCATTTTAACACATTCTAGTCTAGAGGACAAAAGTTAGCATCAGCCTGCTGATATTAACAATTAGAGAGTGTTTGAAAGAGGGAAGAGTGTGCATCCACTTGGAGAAAATTTGATTAAACAGGTGAGCACCAGTAATTGCCTTGGCCGAGGCCTTTGGGGAAATAATTTCACAACTGATGACAATTAGTGAAGAAAGAAGAGCAATGGAAGGACAAAAAAAGGTGAGTGACAGAGCGAAGATTGGAAACAGAGAGACTGATAAGAACATTAAGACGCTTTTGCAGCTTCTCAGCATGTTTACATGTTCAGAACCTGCTGAGTTGTTGTTCCTCTTGGAAATGTGTGTTTTTTAACAAATAATTTGGTCCTCCAGTAATTAACTTTCATGTCTCAGTGGTGTTCTTTAAACCTGCATTAATTGGAGAGTTGCTGCACAAAAAGCTGGGTGGGACATCAACATATCGTCACCCTATTAAGTTGTTGTAGCAATTGTGTCAGCAAATAGTTGCCTGTTTACACACTGAGCAGACACAGAACAACATTATCATTTACTGAAGTCAAACACTTACTGTAGCTCTGTTCTGGTCTCCACTAAATCCTGAGGGAAATATGTAGCTCTTCAGCTGCTAAATGCTCCACTTTCACCAGCAAGTCACTAACTTTGTCTGTCTGCTGTTTTGGTGCTGGGCAGTTAGCAGGTATTATTGTGTTTGGATAAAATGAGCTGAAAAACACAAAAAGGCTCTGTAGAGCTAAACTGGGTGAATTAATATAAAAATCTTAATTAATGCAGCTTTAAATTTGACAGAAAATATTCTCTGCCATTCCCTGCCAGTCAGAACTGAAGAAGCCTCCTGGATCAGAGGCGAAACATCTTCGAGTTTCTTCAACCAAGTCCAGTTACCCTTGATTTTAACCCTCCTTGGATAACTATGACCTGGATGAATAAATAATCCATTGAACTGAGAGTTCATGATATGCATGGCAAGATATAAAATGTGATGCATACGGCTTTAAAAACAAGTCATTAAAAAGTGAGGTTCTATGTTAAAACACTTACAGAAGCTAAAAAAAAGTTAGCTTAACAATCAAGGTATATTTGCAATTCCTTTATGTTTTACAGATTTCAGAGGGAGATGTGAGTTGACATGTGAGGTTGTACTGAAGGCTCTGAAAACATTTCTCAGCCAAGCTTACAGGAGAGTTCAAACAAGTACAGGTGCTGCAACAAAGACAAGGTCAGCAGGGTTAGAAAACACTAACAATCCATAGTAGTAAGAGCAGCAATAATTACTAGTAAGAGCTCATAGTACATATCACATCAATGGGTAAATACCTAGGGAAGGAAGTAAGAGTTAACAAAAAGTGCAATCAAAACAAAAAAGTGCAATCAATACAAGATAACTGTATGGGATAGACACTACTTCTACTACACTCTCCCCACAAACAGTACATCTGCATTCGAGGAAAGGTGTGACATTTCTGTCTTAAACAGATGATGTCTGATGAAGTCTTTGTGGATAAAATGGTTTTATTCTTTCCAACTCTTAGCTAATATACCCATAACAGAGTTCAGTTAGTTATCTCAGCGTGCTTTAGTGTGACAAAGGCAATATTCATTTTTAAATTATCTATTCTGATGCATCTAGCAAATATGTTGATCTTTTTAGTGAATGGTTTCCATTAGAAGTCCATAGGTCCCTTTGTCAAAAACAATGAATATTAAAAACTAACCTTCCATGTAACTTTAAGTAGTGTCAGAGTAAGTAATTCAATAACCACTACAAAAGTCTATGAATTGTTCAAGCAAAAATATAACACTTTTTGTTTCACTATAGTGATATTTCCCGAGGATGCATCCTGAACACAGCCAGTGGCAAGCAGCAGCCAACAAAAGAGCTCTCCAATTAAAAAGAGCTTTTAGGCAAGTCGGAGCAGTTTATGATAGACTCATCTATCACCGGCTCAGACAACAGTGTCTGAGACAGGAAATGTGTTGTGAAAAATGTCTCAGTGCAGTTATCCATAAGGTACATAGAGCAAAGTAAATGAACACAAGGCCAAAGCCAAAAGATAAAGAGATTAATGCTCTGGCTCAGGTATCTTGTACACTCGTAAGCATATTGTAGATAAGAAAGTGGGATGTTTCAGGTACTAGTTTGTCTTGCCAAAGATTTGACTAAAGATTCAAAGCAATTTTAATGTGGGATTTTAACCAAAGTAAGACTTTCTACAAATGTCTCTACTAAAAGACCAATCTGTAAAATAATAATAAGTCAAGTCTCTAAAACTCTTCATGTGTAATGATTTCTTTAATGACTACACACCAATCTTAGCGTTTATCATTGAGTTTTACTGCTACACTGGTTGATTGATTGATTTCTGCAGAGGGATCAATAAAGTTTTATCTAAACCACAGCTGTAACTCACATACCTACAGACACATTAGTGGGATCAAATGACCAGGTAATAATCAGACTGAAATTAAATCTTAGCGTGTGAAGTTAATGAAATTTTAATGAGGCTCAATTTTTAAAACACGTGCCAGTGAATACACTGGGCTTTCTGCAGCAGTCAACCCCGACTGTGACCTGCATGCATTAATGAGAGTCGTGTTTGGACAGGCGCCTATCCCTCCACAGGGACAGAAAACACGCTGCTGCGGGGTCATTCCCATTTAATAAATGTCACAGAGAGGTAACCTGAGCAGCGGCTGTAATTAACTGAGCATGTTTGGTGACTGCGTGGCCTCAGCAGAGAGGGAAGGGATGACAGGGTGTGTATGAAGACAGCCATCTTCATTTAGGGATAGTGTTTGCATTAATGAGATGCTGTTGAGGTCATCTGCCGAGCACACATCAGAGAGCAGAAGCATCAGACAGACAAGATATAACCCTCAACCAAACCCAGATGTCCAGATTTACCAACATGCCCAAAATATTTGCTTTTGTCCAGGCAAAACACTGAAGTTGTGTTTTCTACAGCGGGTTGGTAACATCCAATAATATTCATACAGGTGTACGTGATAGAGCGACTGTTTAACCAAGCGGCGACCTCTGGGTTAAAAAAAATGAGGCTAACACCGCAGTGCCAAAAACTGAAAATCGTCAAGTGGCCACTTGAGGCTGGCTCAGTTGATTTCCATAGACCTCCATTTTAAAATGCCCAACTTTAAACAGAAATAAACATGTTTACAGCCTGCTGCAAAAAAAACGTTTTTGGTCTCTATATCTAATTTCCCCTTTCATGACAACTGTGTGGGGGTGAATTTTTATATAAGTCAGCCATTTAAGTTATATTAAGGCTTAAAGATATGTATGATTATGGGCATGGTCGCTCTAGGTTGAGGAAAAACTCAGTATTATTGCCAAGAAACTTTTCACAAAGAGACTTCAGGTCAAATATTGTATTAAAGTTCATATTTACTGGAAATGTAGCACATGCATAGATATCATGTGACGGTTCTAAATGTAGCTCAGTATCCATATAATTTGTTGGTTGCATTTACTAGTCAGCCCATTATTTAGGCTTCCTAATGCAATGGCAGAGGAAGCTGCGTTCATAATTACATGACAGAACCTATAACCACCCAGCAGGGCCTGTAAAAAGAGCACAATAATGAGATAGCACCACGCTTACCGAGATCAAGATGAATGCTGGGAACGAAGGAGTTGAGAAAAAACATGAAGATCACCACACCAAGGACGGACACACACTTCACCAAGAGGACCTTGTCAGTTATTCTGTGCTGTGGAGGAGAAAATATATTCTTTTATCATACCACTGACAGCATTTGTCTCAAGCGAAGTTTCAAAGAACTTCATTATTGAGATAACATCTATGCGCCACGGTCACAGTGTGTGAGGAATCTCTCTGAGGTGAAGTATGAAAGCCTACCTTCTTTTGTAATTCTTGAATGTTTTGCTCCCAGTTCTTATCCTCTTGAGAAATTTGGCTGTCAGAAACAGAAACATTTTAATCTCATATTCATTCCATGTTTGTGTCAATAAACAGGAACTAATCACTCTCTTAAGAGTTTTAAAATATAAGTTAGATCATAGAAAATAGTGCCTCTAATTGCTGTTTATGAATACATATTGAATGTTCTGGGGGGGTTTTGGTATTTGTTGAGTGTTCTTTATGGTACTTCTGTTTTGGGTATGAAATTCTATTAGTGGTATAATTGCTACATCTGGAAAATATTTTGGACAAAGGGGCCAAAATAAACTATTCTTGGACTTCCTTGTGTTCTTCCTTCCTCGATTGCTTTTTTTACAAAACAAAAACACTACATGCAATTACAATGTTGTGTTTTAAACAATTATTTAATCTAAAATTAACTCAACTAAATTTGAATAAATGGGCAAAAATCAGAGGTCTGATTCCAAAAGTCAACAATATTATGATAAAAACTCCTTTTCACATTCACATAGTACGCACTAGTAATGTCTTTATAATGTGTAGTTATACAGAAAATGTGTTTCTGTGAGAGGTGATAAAAACATTCTTAACAACGACAAATATGGTCTGTTTTTACCTATGGAAGGTTTTCATCATTTTGCGGAGCAGACTTTCCAGGTTGAGGACTTTTTGCATCAGGAGGCATTTCACAGCTGTCTCCTCTCGGCTGGCGGGGTTAATGCGCTGAGCTGTCTGCTTCCAAACCAGGATCTCGTGCTTGAGTTCTGGATGAACAGGACAAACAGAGCAGGGGAGAAAGCCACCTGTTTTTAGTGCATGTTAAAGACATGGAATCACACAGCCATTACAGTGGAGAAGCTTAGTAACAGTATGCAGCATGTTCATAGCGGGGGATTCGGTTGGTAATAGCTCCTGGAGCTGAGGCTGACTGAGAGGATATAAAGATGTTTTCAGTCAATATGCTGAGAGCCCCTATAGAGGGACTAATGCAAGCAGGCGATGGGCAAATTGACCAGCTCAGGAAAAAGCCAATGTTGAGGCAGAGATACAGCTTGAGGGAGCTGGACACCTGCATAGATATCAGTAGATGCCATCCTTTTTCAGGAAGGTTGCTAGGTGACCTTAATAGGATCTAACTGGCACAGGAAAAAAAACATTCCTGTAAGCGAATCTGCACAATTACCAGACGTGGTGGGGGCTTTGAGCTGATTTAGCCGCACGCTCTCCTAGATAGGCCAGGCTGGCGGGAGAAGCGGAAACTCCACGGGGTGGGATTTACAGATGAGCTATCAGGCCTGCATTGACTGGTCACCACAGTGATCATCAGTGTCTTCCTTTAACCTTCCTGGGGCATCGTGTGACAATATAGCTCCTACCAGTCAGTCTTCCTTACTCCTTAAATGGGATTGGTGTGGCGATGTCTGGGAGGCTTGGTGGTCTCTGTTTTAATGATCTCCTGCTGAGGTTTTCTCAGAGGGGGGCCACTGTAGTATTGTACTGCAGCACTGATAAGGGGTGACTTTGTTTCTGGAAGAATTGCACACAGTTTCAGACAACTATCCCTGTTATATTAGTTTGTCCATTATCTACATCCCAGGGGTCTCGTATGCAAAGATCTACAGTAGCAGCAAATAGATTCTAGGATGAAGGGCACAGTTACTATGCAAACTAAACACACCCTGTGGTTTTCATTCTTATTAAATGATCTTACTCTACCTCTGGACAATTTAAGGTTTTGAGAGATAGTCAAATAATTATGGTAATGGATAATTAAAGAGATATAAGAACTGTGGTGTACCGGATTAGCTGAAAACTTTATGCAATAGCACAATTAAAAAAAGACACTGGAACCAAGAGGGGAGTCCTGTGCTGCTCTCTGGACAAGTGAAGCTTTTTTTTTTACTGCCAACTAGTCAAAGATAAAAGCTGAACATCAGAGTAATAAGGGGTTATACTGAGATGGGTGAGTCATCAGGATCTTGATGGAGCTGAGTTGCTTAAAGAGGCTAAAGGTGAAAGTAAATGATGAATTTAGCAGTATGAGCACTTTAATAATAAAACAAAATTTTAGTCACATTTACTGAGACCTAAATTGGGCTTAAAAAACCTAGCAGCTATAAACCTAGTTATAAACTGTACTATAACATTAATATCTTATCTATTACATCATGACCTTCCGTTTTATTAACGAGCACGCCACGATCCAGAAATGTTTAATCTGAGATAAAGGGGGGATCTGATGAGGACAATGTGAATGCAGTATAGTGGGAAGTCTTCAGTTCAGAAGGCACTATGCATCATGTGTGGGAGGTAGAGGGCTGAGGCCATAATGAGTTAATTAAGTTTCTATGAGGTCACTGCATCACCTAAGAAGGTGAGTAGCTGTAGGGGGTAGCATGTGCACTGATGTTCTTAGCGAGTTAATACACTTCATAATAACAATAATTAAAAGCTGTCATACTTGATTTTATATTGTGCCACAACCAGAGCAATGCTACAATTTACATGTCAGTCCCATGACAGCACCATAACTCCCTTGCCTAACAGCACCCTTCATCCCTTCAAAATAAATCATCACGTATAGAGAAAATTATTTGGCCAAGGACATGTTTTTTTAAACAGAAGCCATGTGATCTTGAAAAGCTATCTCACCAACTATTTCAATCGACTCTTTGTTGTAGAGTTTTTTGTTCCAGTAGAGCATCCGTAGGAAGGGAAAGGAGGTGAAAAGGACAAGGCATATTCCAAGGAACATGTAGCCTGTGAAACTGGCAAAATCAATCCCCTGTAAGACAAAGAAACACAATGTGTTAGACAACAATTTCATTTCATTCCGATACAAGCATTATTGCCTAGACATCCGTTTTGGTGAGAATAAAAGAACAGCATGCAGCATGATACTGACACAGTGAGACAAGTCATGTGGTCCTCTGAGAAAGCATCATTCGGCTGAGCTGCTCATTGTCTGAGACAAAGAAGAACTCTGGGAAAGGATGTGAGCAGGTGCCGATGTAACCACTAATCTGTTTTTGTTAGATTTTACAGTTCTGGACATTTGGCAAAGAAAACAACTGCTAAGATGTACACAGTGGCATTATATTAAGTGGCATTATAAGCAATAAAAGTTTAGACTTGAGAGCAGCCTGCAGGAACGACATAAAAAAGCAAAGAATTTGATTATTGCACACAAAAGTGCGGTGATAATTGCATCCTCAAGGTTTTTTCATGTTCACTAAGCTCTAGTTTGGGATGGAGTACATGTTACTTCCTGCATGAGTAAGAAATAGCAGCCCCCCCGGCAGAGGTTGTCCTCAAAATTGAGAACTAATCTTTTCCAAAGAATACCATTTTATCAGATACATCCTTGATAATGCGGTCTTGTATGACATCATCTATATAACATGTCTTTCTAAATGATGACGTCTGTAAATAAAGCCTTTAAGATGTATCCTGTCTTTAGTCCTTATCCTTGCACAGTCTGAAGAATAGTGATAAAACTGGTTAATAGTGACCTCTACAGGATTTGCAATTTGAAATTGCAACAAAGGCTAAAAAGAGGAGGAGAGGAGGGGTGGTACATGAAACATGCAGCAGGATAAACCAGGACATGACAAAGAAAAAGTCATTCTCTATATACAACCGGAAAGATCTGAAATGTCAGCTATCTAGCATCAAATCAAGTTTGAGTATGAAGAATGTTCTGGCAGGTGTGCAACAGCTCTTAAACTCCTCATCAATTGTGCACTAGACTGAATGCAAATGTTCCCTCGATGTCACACAATCTAATTTCATCACGATGTCACCTCATTGCCTCACTCATACGGTCCAACTCTGACTGCTCCTTTATTCACGCCTCCAAAGAGACGTGCTCTCTCAGTCTACTGTGACCCTACAGGCAGGCTTGTGGGTTGGGGATAGCTGCTCATGCAAGCCTGGTGTAAAAGACAACTAAAAAACAAAGAATTGCAATATCTTGTTTCTGTATCTCAGTCCACTAAATCCTAGTTACATTTTTCCAATCATTCCAAATATTCTGTAGCAACACACAAGAGAGCAGAATCTAAGTTTTGTCCGTGTTTGCTGCTGTAATGTATCTCTGTTTGCAGCCATAAACTGTGACCCTGGTGTGTGCATATTTCAGAGCCAGTGTCAACGACACTTCTGACTGGTTGGAGGAGATCCATTTGGCAAAGGAGAGTCACCAGTGTCCCTCAGTGAAATTATACCAAAACGAAGGTAGGCATTTTGTATGCGCCATGCTACTTGCTCTGTAACAAATCAAATACAAGGACACTCTGATGAGGGACAGAATCGCCTAAACACACACTTCACAGCTGTGCCGTTCGTTCTATCTCTGGAATTCTCCTGAAAATCCCCTCGACAAAAACAAGCAAGCATGCAAACAAACAAACAGGCAAGCAAACCATGCATGCACACACAAGCTGTCCTTATCAGAGGCCAGACATGACTGGTGACTGGGTCACCTGTGAAACCAAGCCAAGACAAACCGGACAGCAGGCCGCGTGAGCCTGGTGTTGTAGGAGCTACTGTACACCAGAGGAGACCAAATATACTGCCTGCACCCGCAAAGGCTAAAATGTCATGCGCAGTGAACAGATGCCGCATCAAGCAGCTGGGAAAATGTCATGTCTTCTAGTGATGTAGCACTATGTCCCTCTGAGCATGAGAAGACTGAAGGTTATGAGAAGAGCCCACAAGTCATTGCCCTTTTCAGACAGTGACAGGCTGCCCTGATTAACTCAGCGACATGTTATTACTGCTGTTAACTGACGTCACTTTTGTCACAAACTGTACGATAAAGGACAACTGGCCTCTAAGTGGTTTTCTAAAATATCATGGGGTGATAGAGAATAACAATGTAAAGTGTGCAGTGTCAATTTCATCCTAGTCCCGGTGTCAAAGTCAGTTAAACTACTATTTAAATGCTGGTATGATGTGCTACAGCGATGCAAATTGATGATGCATAGCATGGATTTCCACCAAGGTCTCAACCAAGTGCGATGTACACCACAGGAAAAGAGCTGGGCGTTCAGTTACATGGTTTCACACATCCTTGCATCAGGAGTGACGCTGTCTCCTTCACAAGTTTAATCAGACACTAATACCACAGAAAGGGTCTCCAGTGTGCCCTACAGTAGCATGCCACTCATAGAAGACGAGAACCAGACCGACATAAGCTGCTGCTATGGTGCAGGCGAGCATGTTGCAGCAAGGGCAAGCAATAGGAAGGTCTTACTCCACAAAGGCGTCAGCATCAATTAAATGTGCTAGAAGAGGGGACCCTTAAAGCAGCCGTGTTGCTTCTAAGTATAGTATAGTATGGTTATATTTATGCTGAAAAAGGTTTGCACGAGGAGGTATTTAAAGTCAAATCTTATAAACATTTGGCTATGGGAAGACCGCTAAAGCGACAGCGCTGGGCAGGTACCTCTTTCTCCACTGGTTTGACATTTTTAATTCCTGTGATTTATGACGGCAGCAGCAAAAATATGAATTGGTTTCACTGCCACTACGTCTCCATTCATCACCTCAACATCAACATAAATAAAGGTTGAACAGGGTCACGGCTCACGACTGTATAAATACATAATGAGATTGTGCTTAACAGAGATAACATATGCAAAACCCAGCAAACACACATGATTACATTTATGCAGTGCTCAGCCATAAAATACTTGTCTGTATGTACATTACAAATGTGTGTATGCACTGTAAAGTCTATATTAGGTATTGAATGTCAGAGCTTAAATGAGGAATGTGAAGGCTTTCGAAAACCGCCGGCAGCAACACGTTTGCTGGTAAAATCTCACCTTAAGGGATCCAGTAATTGCGTGACTTTGTAACACACATTTTTCTAGGATCTTTTATTTAACTACAGTGTCTTCGAGTATCTTGTAAAGCACTCTATAAATAAAAAGTATTTTTAATACATGTATTGAGTACCTAATGTTACTATACTTATCCACCATTATGTTTTAATATAAGGAAAACGACCTCAACAAAGATAGAAAACCTCAGTATTATATGCACGCAACCTCCAGAAAGAGATATCCTCTATGACATTTAGTACATCATCAAGGAGCAACTTAAATGTCACCATTGAATTTATGAAACCTTTTCAAAGCCAACTGTAAAAATTTAAAATACAACGTTGTCTTTGTCCTTGAAGAGATAGATATCACCTGACAACAGTGATATTTGAATCTAATTTAATTAACAGCAGATTTGAACAAAATAAATGTGGCAACGGTCTAAGATTTGTTAATGAAGCACCTGGCGAGCTCTGAGTTCAGACTACCAAGTTATGCTGAGCCTGTTGTAGAACTGTGATTTGATTTTGTTTGCTCGAATGCTAAAGTAGCTTTTAGTCATTTTTGGTAACTAGTGCGCAAAATCCTTCACTGCCTAGAGGGCAATGAATCAATATAAGCACAGAAACGTCATCAATACAAATAACATTTAAGAAGAAGTCTTAATAATTCATCTTTTGATCATGGCTATGGACTTTTTCAGAATCTAACTAATATTGCTGCCTCAATTCAAAAACTACCGCCCTCTGGAATAGTTGATTGCCAATACAAAAAAGATAAATAAAGGACTAGTAGCGACGTGACTCCATTTCAGGTGATGTGTTTTTCAATTTGTCATTCACCTGTCAGTACAATACCATCTGTACAGCTTAAACAGCAATTTCCCCTTCATCGTATTAATATCTGTTGCACCAAGTCATGAGGAGCATTATGTTTGCTTTACTAAGTGTCTGGTTCATGTGTCAGATTACACAGAGCGGATCTGGTACAGTACATCAGTGCAAGTTTAGGCAGAGAGCTGTGAAAGTGCCTACTTCTTTGCGCAGGTCCTGATTTGATACTATAATCACATTGGGTGGATCTCCGACAGCTGTGGCAGCCCCTCCAATGTTGGTGAAGATTACTTCTGCAATCAGGACATGTCTGGGGTCTAGATTAAGCACCTCACACAACCTGCAAAATCAGATAGAGACAGAAAAGCCCTTTAGCCCCGATTAGATTTGACGACGGGTGGGAGAAAGAAATACAGGAATATAAAAAGGCATCAGTCCTTTAACATCGTCACTGTACAGGATATACACCCTGCTGGCCTGGTTACAAATTAGAGCACAGTTTGGCTCAAATCTCTGTTATGTTTATTGGGTGTCTAATTTCAGTCAAGTCAAATATGATTTACAGTATATTCTCATCTTTTAGCAGCAAAAGAAATTTTTGACTATCGTGACTATTTAAAGAAATACTCTATGGTTACTGGATTTGAATAACTGATTAGCTACATTAACTTAAAGGCAAAAAGCTAAAACAAATTAAATAAAATAATTATCTATAACCTTGATATATAGCTACCCTGGCCCTGTCCAAAGGTAACAAAGTCTGCATACTGGCTCCTCAAATACTAATTAACATTTGTGTTAATTATATGTAGTTTGTTTAATCTGTACAAAAACCTATAATGCTATAAGGTACAGCTAGACTCTACCTTATGGTGACAGGGGTGAAAAGCATCATAGTGGTCACATTGTCCAGAAAAGCAGAGAGAATGGCAGCGATGAGACAGAGGATGAAGATCATTGGCCACACTCGTCCTCTGGCTAACTGGTAAGCCTGCAGAGAGAAGTAAGAGGACACTGAGGTAATGTTAACAGCAATGAGTAAGTCAAAGTAATCATTGAGTGGGGTTGCTGACACTTCTGAAATGTGTTCCAGCCTTTCAAAGCATCAAGAATGTCATAGTCATATATCATAAACAAGCACTTTAATGCTTAAATTACCATTATGAGTAGTAGCACTAGAAAGGGCAGTGTACTCAGATTCCAAAAATAGCCATATAATATTGAATTACACACAGATTCACACTCAGTATCTCTAATGCTAATATCCCACTATTAGCCCGATGGCAGCGGCTTAGGATGACCACCTTTCAGATGTAATAGTACGTCAGAGCTCCTGAGCTGTTCTCAGGGAAGGTATATTAATTTGGAGTGCCTGCCCTTTCACACTTAAATCCATGTACCTGTATGATCCCTCTATTGTCCTGGTCTGAGTGCTACTGTACGTAAAGGACAAAGGCATTTGCCCTCCTTCGCCATCTACACCGAATACTCAGGATTAAAGCTGAGCACCCCAGAGCTGTTTCTCTGATGGCAGGGAAACGTTGACCTTGATGAAGGTCTTATCTCCTACCGTAGAGTAACAGACTCATTTGAGAATGTGGATCCCCTTATTATTTGTAGGATACACGCAACTCAACAGTACAGCACAGTTTAAGCTAAAGTTATTGTGTTGAAGCTAAATTAACTTTCCAGTCCTGAAGTTCGTAACAAGAGCAATTGCAG
>JAPMOB010251177.1:0-23060 GCA_029875015.1 Lepomis gibbosus
ACCTTAAGCTTTTGAAGCTACAGGGCTTCCCCCACTGCATTGAACTATGACGCTATAGGGATCCCCAGTGCATTATAAACTGACGCCGAAGGGTCTTGACCATGTGTTCAAATGTGACGGGTTGTGGAGTGAGAATGGGTTGGCATTACCGCTTCAGCTTGGGTAGCTACAACCTACAACTCTACACTTCGATACTTGGTAAAGTTACATTAGCTTGCTTATTTTAAATATAATAAAGTAATAAAGCATTCTTACAGGTTGTGGGTGTATCACTCTACGTGAGCATTATTACGTGTGTTACAAAGTGATGCAGATAGGTTTAGTAAGTAAAAGCTGGACTACAATCAAGCTGTTTTCTGGCAGTTCAGGAGCAGAGATTCCTGTAAGGGTGGACTTTGGTCTGTGTCACCTATTACATGCACAAAAAGATAAAAACACAACAAAGCAAAGGGAAAAAGCCAAAAAGCATAATATGACCTCTTCAGGCTGGTTTTACTTTTAAACTTCTCTTACTGTCTCTTATGTCCTTTGTTTTATATGTGCTATCCAAATAAAGTTATTATGATACTTTGCACCACTCGTATGCATGCTACAGTATCCCACACGAGAGACACAGTGCATATGTGCATGCATGTGAAGCAGAGTGAGGAGGAGAAAGCGTCAGACGGGGAGCTCGTCCATCTATTTGTGGCGCAGTGTTTCTCCCTGACAGGCCGAGGCAGTGGGAGGACAGTGACAGCAGAGGCAGACGGTCAGGACTAAATAGAAGTGTCGTTCATTCACATCCAGCCCAACACCACAGAGCGTCTCCAGCCTCCCCGCACACGGCCCTGACTGTGAAGCCATGATCAGTGGGCTGGAATCCCTCTGTTTACCCTGCTAAAAATAGATTCCACACACTGAGATGACGTGGCATCTCGTGATCCAGCCCCTCCTCAGCTCCCCTCCACCCACCTCCTCCCAGACTGTAGCGCCGGGCGACTCATGCCTTTATTGGTATGCAGCCCTCAGCCTGGCTGCATGCCACGTCTCCTCAAATCCTGTCTGTCGTGTTTTGGGAGAGGAAGGGGGGGTGGGCGGTGGAATTAGACATGTTCACGTGAGGAGAAAAGATGAACTGAAAACATGAATTTCAAGGGGAGGGATGGATGGATAGACAAGACTTGAGAGGGAGGGGTGGGGTGGAGCGGAGGGAAGGAGCAAGTGAAGGAGGGGGCGGCGGCAATCAATACCATGACTCATTCTTTCTGCGATGGCCGCTTCCTAACAGCATTCATTAAAGCAAACCTAATCATTTTGACCCGATAATCAGATCCTGTGAGGCTCCATCTTCTTACACTCCCAATCACACATGTTAAAATCATGCACACTGACGCTGAAATGGGAGGAAACAAGACCGGTACATTATTCTATGGATCTGATGGTTGTGGTTGATAGCAAAGCTGCGTGATACATCTTCAATGAGCTGCTGAAATACTTTGATAATCGACATGCTGGCAGCGTGGCTGTGTGGATGGGGATGCTTTGGTCCAGACTAAAATATCTCAACAACTATTGGTTAGATTGCCATGAAAATTTGTGCAGAGATTCACAGTACCCAGATGATGAATCCTAAAGGGGTTTTAGATAACCTGACTTTTCCTCTAGCGCTGCCATGAGGTGAATGTGTGATTTTGAGTGAAATATCTCAACAGCTATTGGATGAACTGCTTTAAAATTTGATATCACATTTTTAAGAGGTAGTGTTATGCTCATTTACAGGTTCATAATCTTATTTAGAGGTTGTACCAGAACAGGTTTACTTGGTTTAATTTTTAAAAAACACCATTTTTTTTGGTCATACTGCTCATTTCTGCAGCTCCTCTTTTTTAACTGTGTGTTGAAGGCTTCGTTTTAGCTATGGAGTGATACATCTTGTCTCTAAATGATCTTTGTTGGGAGTTGCACATGTGCAGTTCTTAGTTAAGGACCACTAGTCCAATCAGAAGCAGAGAAGGGCGGGTCAGGGAGAAGCCGGTAAACACGGTTTCGGTTTAGCTGTATATCCCCTTACTAACTTAGCAACATGGACTGGAGCAAGAGTTTCAGAGCGGTGAGTTATTAATCTGTAACAAAAGGATCTTTCATCCATAAAGTTTTAACNNNNCTCTGTCTCTACATCACAGTAACAACTTTATGTCCACTGACTGCCTGGAGGGTAGCTAGTGTTTGGAAGGGAGAGGAGAGCGGTGTGCTGCAGCTCGCTGTTTTTCCACCGGTGTTTTAGAGGGTAAAGGCTGGACTACAAACGAGCTGTTTTCAGTTCAGAGCAGAGTTTTCTGTGGGAGATGGGAACAACCCTTTGGGCTGGACTTTGGGCTTTTTCACTTTGCAAACCTATTACATGCACAAAAAAGAGATATAACTCAATAAATGAGAGGGAAAAAACAAAAAGCACAATACCACCTCTTTAAGAAAGGTTTGGTCAACCACAATGCAACAATGCAATGTTCGCATTGATGTCCCTCTCAGGATGAATACTAATAACTTTGGAGATCCTCAAAACTTTTCCTCTAGCGCCAATCAGGACAAAATGTTAATATGTCCAATAGTTTGGTTTATGACCAAATACCTGCAAAACTAATGACATTTCAATTAGCCTCAGCTGTGCCGTGTGCTTAGTGGTAATTAAAGAATGTTAGCTTTTAGCTCAAAGGCTGTAGACTTGTTTTTCTTATGTGCACATTCACTCATTAGCTGAAAGGAATCACCATAAAAATATATAAAATGTCACAGCTGCCCAAACTTTCTTTAGTGCATCAGTCAACAGGTCAGTTCGAATTTATACAGGAAGACTGATGTACATTTTTGTGTGCTGCACAGAAACCAAGTGGAAACACTGATTATTTAAAGCAGTGTCGGGACAGGCAGGTGGATAAACTCTTTCCTGGGGTAAAGTGTCCTTCCTAGAAAGTTTGGCTCCACTGCAGCATCAATCTGAGTAAGTTAAAGGCTATATGAGGATCACACGCACAACAGCCGCTCTTTAGTGCTTTCACCTTCAGTGTCTAAGAATAGCTCCCGGCTCTGTAGATGCCCGCATTGTTTGCAGGATGTACAGAACATTTGGAACAAGGACAGGTGGAGTTTCACACAGTATATAAGTGAGTAAGGAAAGTAAAGATAAGTCATATCGGGCTTTACAGAAAGAGGATTAGAAAAGGGATGCACAGCAAATCAGAAATATGTTATGATTTCAGGAAAATATGATGTAAAAAAGACCTAATAATGGAAGTTGATGGGTTTTTAAGCAAAGATGCCAAAAATTCTGTTTATTTTTGCTGCTTGTGTGTGGACTGTTGGTCAGACAAACCAAGTAATCTGAAGAGGACTTCCACACTAACTTACATATTTTTTTAATCAATAAATTCATGAATGAAAATAATCATGAGTTGCAGCTCAACTCTACTAATTAAAGGTCGCGTGCAGTGTTCGGTCTAGTTTGAAGTTACATCATCAATACTACGCCATCAACTAAACCAATCATTTGGTGATTTTCAGGTCAAAAGACATTTAGGTTATAATGGGCTACATTTTTCTGGATGCCAGGATTAAAGATCTCAGCGTGAAGCAGATACTAACTGCACATTAACGAAGCTGGATTACCGGCTGGGCAAAGTGGGGTAATTGCCCTTAGCCCTTAAAAAAACTCCAGGTTTTTAACCATATTTTAGAGGTCGGTCTTTCCACAGCTTTGATCCAGACTGAAATATTTAAACAACTATCAGACGGTTTGCCATGAAATGTTGTAGAGCCAGAGGATGAATCCTAATCCTAACTTCTGTAATCCTTTAACTTTCCCTCAGCCAGGCTAGCGGCTCTGTGAAGCTGTAATCACTCAGGCGCAGTGGTGCTTTAACCTCACATGCTTACAATAACAGTGTTAATATGTTAACGTGTGTCCTAATTTCATCTAATAGTTGTCGAGACTTGTTGCTCAACCACAAATGTCAGTCTGTACAAAATCAACTTCCATGAGTCCTGCATGGTGGCACACTGTCTTGTTTGAATTGTTTCAGATTATTTTGTGCTCACACAGCACATTTTCCTAAATAACATTGCCTTTAATCAAACTAGCCTTCACAGAGTGAAAGTGTAAATGTATAGTCTGCTGCATGTGCTGATGGGAACTTGTGGTAGACAAGTTACACAACCACAGAATGCTGGAGGGGGGGGGTGATTAGGGGCCCATAGATTTTTGCCCCAGGACTCACTAACAGGTTAGTCCAGCCCTGCACACTGAAATGTCACCAGTTAATGCCCATGCATACTGTGCATTGCGCAGTATATTTGGGTGTGTTGTGTGCAGATATTCAATAGTTTGTAGACCCAAAACCTGTCTGTGTATTTTGAATACTGAGAAAAGGAACATGGTATTCTGTTGGGTTTATGCAACCTGTAATCAGACTCAATATCTGCACAGCACACAAACATACACACAATAATATTCTCTTCAAACTATCGCGCTGCAGACCAGAATCTGATCGACTCTATTGATCAGTAAAAGGAAAAGCTACAATAATGGATGCCACCTGAGCACAGCAGCTCATTCAAACATTGGCATAAATAATGGTGGAACTAATTAACATCTGCATTTTATAAATTTAATTAACGATGTACCTGAGAGTATTTGCATCGTGCCTAATAAATGATGTATGACAGAGTTACTTACTGGCACCGTGTTAACATGTCTGGTCGTCAACAACAGCAGATTCTCCTCCATCAGACTCACCTGCAGCTCGGAGTTTATCTGCAGTCCGGTCATTCAGCTGGATTTCCACATTGCACAAAGCCCGTGTGCAACATCGCTGTCAGTTAAAGGTGTGTTTCCCCCAAAGAGGAGCGCAGTGAAGCCAAACCTGGTGATGGTGTCAATATTCTGCGGCGGAGAGGGGAGCGCTGTGCGTCCTGTTGTTCCCCACACGGAGCGTTCATTCCCCGGTGTGCCCGACTGTCTGTGTCCCGCTGCGGTGGACGGAAGTCACCGCTGCACCTCAATCATCCGAAAACACGGCTGTCCTGTCCGGTGTTGGAGCTTCAGCGTGTTGCAGGTGGCTTAAGATATATCCAGGTTAACAATTACATCAGAGGGCAGGACACCCCTCGGTCGGACAACAAAGGGGAAAGGCGCCCCCCAGCGGGGAACAGCCGCCTGCAGGCCTTAGAAATCCTGAGGGCAGTGAGGGCAGTGTAGAAACACTCAGTAACAAGTAAAAGTCCTGCATTTAGAATTAAGTGCTTCAAAATCTACTTAAAATACGAAAAATAAAAGCTCTTATTTTGCCCATTTCAGAATAATAATATATCGCTGAATGATAATCATTGATTCACTGATGTGTTCATCACTTTAATGTTGCAGCTGGTAATTGAGAAGCTAATTTTAATTATATTATATATGGCTGGGTAGCTTGTTAATTCCCCCCCTGGGGATCAATAACGTTTATCTTATCTTAATCTATTATACTGTCTCATAATGTATTTATTGGTTATATTTTGTATTAATAATCTAAATCCACAAAGTAATCAGCAAGTAATGTTCTCAGGTACATGTAGCGGAGTGAAAAACTATATTTCCCGCTGAAATGTGGTAAAGTAGAAGCTGAAAGTAACACAAAAGTACAAGTACTTCACAATGACAGTACTTGAGTAAATGTACTGTGATTGTATGGCTGTACCTAATAAATTGGCCAGTGTCTAATTTTACAAAAAACTTGATGTTTTATGGGAATAGTGCACTTTTAATCATATAAAATAATAAATATTTCATATGCAATTCAAAATATACCTTTCTTTTGTGAACATGCTTCAGTTTAATATATGGATGACCTTTATAGTTTTTATTATTTAATTTTTTGGACTCATATTCATCTGTATTTGTGTGTGTAACATGTTTTGTTCCACTTCTGAAGAATCACTGCACTGTTTTCACTATGAGAATGATAAGCCAGTCTGACATAACAAAGGCATAAAACTTCTAGTTATCAAAAAAGCTGAATTTATTGTGCAATAACAATATTTTATTCCAGTGAAGTTCATGTTCAGGTAGGAAATCTGCATGGCAAAAGGAAGCAGTGCAAGTAAATTCCATGCACAAGCATCGCTAAAGACACAAAACAACCGGCCGAGGATTTGACAGCGAGATAAAATGTCTACTGAAGAAGTGTGCTGGTTTGGATTCTACAAGTGGTTCAAATCCGGAGGGTCCAGTCGTGTAGCAGGTTTGAAATATAACGCAAATAAAAGTGACAAGTAGTAATGGAAAGTAAACGAAGAATAAAAGGCGATTTGATTCAAGTAAACAACATATTTCCTTCAAGTTCGACAATTTGGCCCAAAACAAATATTTTAAAAACTATTTATAAAAAGAAAAAAAACATGTTAAATGCACCAGAATGTACAAAAAATATTAAATAAATACATTTTCAGTCATGTCAGATGGGGAAAAATAAAAATAAAATGTCCATAAACACATGAACAAAGATGGCAGTGATATTTCCCAAGTGGATGAATGTATTTCTGTGTAATTCACATGGCTGATTTAAAAATCCACACCAGAATATGGTGAGTAAAACATATCATATTAATATTTCTGTGACTAAAAAAGTAAACGACTTTACAAATCTGTGTCTTACTAAAAATATACTCCAAAAATTGTATAATATCATTCTGACATATAAAAAAGTATCCCCGAGTAATAAGTAACACTTATAAAAAAGATGCTGTGGAGTTGCTGTACAGATGGGCTCATGGCACGGGAAAATACTGAAAGACAATCAGTGCAGTGTGTAAAACCAAGACGCCGAGTCGAAGCATCTACACTGTGATGTAAAAAGACAGACATTGCTATATGTTGGCAGAGGAGCGGAGGACGTGGAACCTCTTCAGAGTCATGCGGATGGATCCCAGCTCGCGGTTCACTCTCTCCAGACGATTCTCTAAGGCCACCTGGGGAAGGAAGCGGAGCAGGATATTAACTGGCAACTAACTGGTAACCTGATTGATTGATTAATTCATTTAACAAACAAAAAATGTTAAACGTTCCCAAGTTTAAGAGCTTCTGCGTCGATCGCGCCACCATCCAGACTGAAAACATCAGCCATTCAAAGGATTGCCAGACGTCCCTGGTGCTCAGAGGACGTATCTGAAGAATTTAGGGATCCCCTGACTTTTCCTGTATCGCCACCATCAGGTCAAAACTAACGGCATTCCCAGCTGCCTTTACCCTGATTGCTAGGTCGCTATGGTAGCCCCGCCCTGAAGCATCCCCTGCTTTATCGTCTATTTTCCTCTAAATGGGACCATAATTTACTAAATGAACATCATGCTGTGTCGAAGAAGACTCTAAACTAGCGACTGAGACCATAAACTCATTAGGAAAGTGTTTACTGGGGGAATAAATCAGCTGAGAAGTAGCCTCAGAGACTCCAAGCAGAGGAGTCGCCCCCTGCTGGCAGGTTGGCTTCACTTTACAGACACGCAGGTTGATATTTCTGAGCTGCCATATTTAATCACATTTGATCCACGGTTGTTGCTACAGCTGTACTGTTAGTCAGCTTATCATTACAGGGGTGTAATAGGGGGAAATTATAATTAAACCAATAGGTAACCAAGAATATAGATACTTTTTTTAAGTATAAAGTGCAAAACAGTTCTTTTACACTCTTCATAACTTCGCAGAGCTCATGGTTGTTGGCTTATATTGTCCGACTAACATACCAAAAACCCACAAATTTTTAGTTTAATATGAAATAAAACAAAGAGCAGCACAAATTCACATGTGAGAAGCCAGAACAAGCGACAGTTTGCCACTTTGGCTTTGAAAAACGACGCTTCAGCTCTAATTTAAAAACAAACAGGGGAAAATGATATGAACATACATAATCGATATCTGGTGTCTTACCTCGTCTAACCTGGTCTGCAGACTCACTCTGCCGCCTGCTCCAGGCATCCGGCTCAGAGCTGCCTCAATCTGCACAGCAACAAATAAAGGTTAATCATTTATCAACAAAAACAATTATATTGATGAAACAGCCGGCACATGACAGACTGAAACACTTTGACTGGACTCATTAGATTAGTTGTCCCTATGTGACCAGGACAGAGGGGGGGCGGGGGAATGTGGATATGAACTTCCTAAAAATAGAAGTAATTTAGGAGTGGTATAAAAGCAAATGAAGCTCGTGTTACATAAGAGGTCGTGTGGGGATTAGAGTTGTACTGTTCAGTGTGTCAGAGATATGAGGCTCTTTAAAGTGAACTAGTGTTCCGCACAGAGCCCTTTCAGTACATCTCCTCTGCTGAGTTAATAAAAAACCTCCTGGCTGACAAGTGGAAATGACGCCGTGCGATGTTGATGAGCTGCGAGTGTTCGTCCTTCAACGCTCACCTGCAGTTTCTCCTGCGTCAGCTCGTCAAACAGTTTCTCGGCCTCAGCCAGCGAGTGGAGTTTGTCCAGGAGAAGAGGAGCCGAGTCCTCGTACGAGTCCTGCAGGTCAGATCCACCGCAGGGCCCCTGCTCCTCCCAGCCCAGCTGGGAGTGACCCTCACGTGGGTTCATGCTGCTGGAGGACTCTGGCTGCTGGAGGTCTGAGAGGAACGCAGAGTTCATAGGCCTCTTTGTTAGGTGCACCTTTAGTTCCACTTTTTCCCACCCCATACACATACACAAGGGGGGCAAAATATTACAAACACCTTCCGATATAATGCACTCCAGTAAAACACCACCCACTACCACCTCAATAATAAAGATGAAGCAGAAGTATCACTTTTCTCACCTGTGTCAACACCAACTGAGCACTTTGAGCTTCATAAAAGTAGAATTTATGCTGATTGCAAAAAGTTGAACAGCAGAGAAAATATTTAAAATACATGAGATCGAACTTAAAGCCACAGTGCAGCTATTTAGTAATTAAAAACAAACCCAATTTGGCTGTTTAGCTTCTAAAAAAAGGTTATAAATCCTCAGTATAAATCGGGTTGACCCAGGATGTGTGTCTCCCAAAGATGAAGCTAACAACCAAATAAAAAAAACTAAATCAAACATCAGTCTAGATCAATCCCAAAACAGTGGACTAACGGCATTTTAATCCTGCATATTAAAGGTTACTGACATCTGGGTTATCACAGTGTTATTTAGTGTCAGAACTACAAAACCAAACCTGGGAACTGAATCTGGTCAAACCACCAGAGACCATTCAGAGCTTAAATGCACGACATTTCGACCTGATTTGAGAAGTCGTCTGGGTTTCTTAACTTTCTTTACTAGGTTAAATTATTAAAATATATTACCATCTTCTCCGGATGAAAACTGGAGTCTCTTCCTGGGACTGCCGTTGTGGAATGACTGACGTCTCTGGTCAACTTGTTCATCAAACCTGCAGGGCAGCACACAGTGTCATCTGTTAATCATCTCATCCACTGTCATGTACAACGTCGGCTAAAGTTTGACTTTATATCCACTTTGTTTTGGAGTTTACAGGACTGAGATTTGGATAAAATCGTATTCAAGAAGCTGCAGTTCAGCAAGAACTGAATTTACGTCTCATTTAAATGTGAAATTTTGTGATTTCGTAAAACACAAATGTACAGTTAGGTTGAAGGTTCGTCTAAAATGTCTTGGTGGCTTTGCTTCTGACGAGATGTTGTGTGTTGCTCACCTTTTGAGCAGGTGCTCCTCTCTTGGCATCGGGCGCCCAAAAGCAGTGGAGTAGTTCTCTGTGGGGCAGCGTTTAGGACTGGACTTCGCAGACATGGGCATGAGTAAAGTTTCTCTCTTTGCTGAACGGAAGAGAAGAGCACACCGCTACTTAAAACCTTAATGCATCAATTTATAATTAATTAAAAACCACATTCTCCGGAGAGTTTTTAGTGAGCCACAAAAGTAGAAAGGTATAATCTTCAAGTTTGAATTCATTTGTTTTATCTCTATAAAATGTGATGTTTTCAAAAACACAAAAGAAAAGTAAAAAAAGACGTATTTATATTCAAACCTCCTTAATAAGTCAGCGTCAGGCAGAGCTCATAAACTGGCGTCACATTCATTCACAGAGAAGTAGAGTTACGGGACATGAACACAGCGTCCGGCTCCGTTACGGCCGCTCCAACTCCAGCCTGATGGATCGGTGTCTACAAGGTTCGTGCCTCTTTACACACAAAGTCTATTTTTCTCTACAAATGTGTAAAACTTTAATAAAGGGCTGTAAATTAAAAATATACACAGGTATGTATAAAAATAACTTTGGCTGCTGTCTCAGCAGGTGTCTAACAGGACAGCGAGGCATCGAATGCTGTTCGAAACAGCTCGAACGATCTCTTCCTGTCGCGTAAGACGCCGTCAAACGGTAACGGCCAGTTTTGAAGGCAGCATCGATACCGACTTGATGCTATAACTCATAAAGCAGCGCGGCTGCTGCCACCGTAGCTTTCGAAAACTGGTCCAGATGGCGGACAAACAAGCAGAATTCGTACATTAATATATGTTTTTAAATGTTTTAACTCGTTTTCTCATTTAGATTTTCGAACTATCATATCAGCCCGTGACTGAAGCCAACCAAGTTTGTTCAGTATGATTTCTGAGGCGTCTGTTACAGACAGCCAGAAGAGACGCAAGACGGCGTGCTGACGTCACATGTTATCCTAAGTGCTGCCCTAGAAGCTGTTAAACCAATGTTAACAGAGCTGCCTTCCCTTGAAGGTGATGCCTTCTGAGGCAGCTGTTACAGTAGAGAGGCAGCGAGGAAATAGCCTTTATCTACTGGCAAGTGACTTTAAAATCATTTTAAACGTCCCCTCTGCGCCCTCCTGCCTTTGTGATCACAAACACTGTTTCCATGAAGCCAATGAAGTTGATGTCATTTACATATTTTTCTGTTTCTGTTGTCAGATCGTGGCTCATAAACACAACACTGACCTGCATCATTATTACCGAACTGCAGGTGAAATCATAGGACAAAATTAATAACACAGTTTATGAGAGCAGCTGTGCTGTGAGATCGGCTATTTAATAAAGGAGATGACAGAGAAGGTTTAAAGCTACAAAAGGTTGACGTATTTGAGTACAGCCAAAAAGTGAAGTGAACTGCAAATGTGTGTTTATGCTTGTAAAATGTGGAAAAATATCAGCAAAACCAACGCTGATTATAAAAGAGCCTGCTGAAGACCAGACGTTATGAAAACTGCGACACAGCCGTGACTGTGCCAGATGTCGTGTACATTAGAAGACTTGGTGGCGAGGTGAGCGTGAACAGCTCGGGAGGACATACTGGGCGTGGTTGCGGGCATGTTTCGATGCGCTGAAGGCGGCAGTGAGGAGGATCTGTGGCCCTCTGGAGAAAGACTCCTCTGAGCTCTCAGCAGAGCTGCAGCTCTCTCTGCTCCGCTGTGACTTTTCGCTCCTCCTCGCTCAGCTCTGGCCGCGACTCCTCCAGGTTTGACCGCCTCCCTGTCTGCCTGAAGCCCGACCCGCTCCTGAATCGCCTCTCTGTGTCTCCGCTCCACAAACCCAACCGTGGCCCTCTGACTGCCGACCCCTGCGGAGAGGAACCACAGAGACACAGTGAGGACAAAAACATCACGCATCACATTCAGCATCGGGACCAAGATGTCGTGTTTGCTGTGCACCAAGACTCATTCAAAGATGTCAGTAATTAGGGTGTTTGAATGGCCTTTTAATAACAGAACGATTTGGAGCTGATCGACAGACAATTTAACTATTTTTATTTTCTTTAATTACAAATCAATATTTGCAGGAGAGTTGTGAGTATCGCTGTCTGGAGCTGATGTGCTGCTCTGGGTAGTGTTCATTTTGTCAGCCGTTTTTAAAAGCACAGGAAGAAAAGATGAACACGCTGTTCAAGATTTAGATGGAGAAAATACGGCCTGTCATATTTTGTCTCCTCATTACACTGACAAAAAGAGAGAGATTTGGAGATTATTGTATGGATCACATTTTAGTCTCGTCTTTTTTCGTTAACAATATTGCAAGTTAATACAGTCAGTCAGCAAAAAAAAGGTTGTTGACAAATATATTTCAGTTTCGTCTCTCGAAAGTAACACAAGCTCTGGGAGAGTCTCTTCTCATCCTTTCATGTTAGCTTCATGTTAACTTTGTAGCAGCAAGTAGCGCCAGTTTGCTAACGCTTAAGCGGGCAAACATTAGTTACATTACTTGCTGTTTTCACTCTACATCATGTTTTTTATTGGTATTGGATTTCTTCAGAATCGCTTACCCCACCTTTATGAGAAAAATCATAAGTTACTGCTGGATTTACAAGAATGTTCTATATCGAGGTATACGATTTTAGTCCTATAGAACAGCCCTAACACCATTATTTTGGATTTATGGATTTTCAGCCTTTTGTTTCTGGATTACTTCTGCTTCACCTGCAAACCTCTGTTTCCTGTTACTGCTCCATGGCAGAATATTACAGTCAAACACATGGGTGTGGGTGTGTGTACTGCAAAGATTCAACTAAAATGGAATCAAAACAGCATTCACGAGTGAGAAATAAATAAAACATAAACAAAATAACAACATAATACAATGAAATATAAACTATTAGCTCTTAAAAATACGCCAGAATCTCTGTTTCTGAATGACATTAGCACTGACGGTGCTGGAAATAGATACGACATAATCAATAAATCGTAGAGCTAACATGCTAATAATGCTATTTCATTCAACTGATGCTCTGTGCTACTAGGCTCTGTTGAATTTGCACCAAATATTGCCATAAATTTATGTGGGTCTTTGTTTTTTTTTAGCGCTGCAAATATTCCAAAAGTTGTCTGATGAGATGCCAGAACTTATGGCCCGTTGTTGCATCAAAACTCAATACATTTTGATTTGATGCAAACAGATGAGGAGTGAATGAAATGAATGAACTCTTTTGAGAATCAGCTGATCTTTTTCTAGTTCAAGCATCTTAATTGTGAGAATCTGCTTTTTTTCCCCCTGTAGTTTGATCACTTTGAGCCTCAGGAAATGGGGATGTGAATTCTCCTTTTTCTGACATTTTATATTTATATATATATTCTGATATTCATTAATAATAATAAAGTAATCTGAGGATTAATTGATAATGAAAATGACTGCCAGTTGCTGACATAAAATGAATATAAAGTTTATATCTCCATGCCCAGTGTACTATTGTTTTTAATCTGAGTATTGTCTCCAGGGAGACAACAGGCATTTTTGATATTTAAAAACATTTTAGTTTATAAGATTTAAAGTCTCTCTTTAAAGGTGCTTGTTCCCTCGTTTATACTAAGGAACATATCAGGCTTTGCTGTGATTTACCACCATGAGCACCTAGAATAGCGTCCTGATTGGGTGCACAATCACAATACTTTAAGACTGATTGCAGCCATTGTTCCCATTTTTAACAGCTGCTCACTTACTGACTTGGAACAACCTCCATGACATGCAGACGGTTTCCTTTCCTGGAAACTTAATCTTTTCAAAGTACTCATAATGGCATATACTCATGTAAATACTTCTGTTTAATTAGTGTCAAAACAAGTTTTCCCGACCAAACGTGGGTTGTGGACCTTCTCTAACCTACACTTAACGGATAGTTTCACAATTTTCAAGTCTTAAAAGAACTCTGCGGGTCACATTCACTGTCGCACTAGAGCACCAGCATCTCAGACCAAATCAAAAGGGCGCACCAGACTGCAAAAACAGTAATTTTACCTCCCACATTATCGTAAAACACACACAATCACTCAAACCAGACAGAAACAGAATAATCTTTCCGATGTTTCAACAGTGACGATCTCTGGTTTGGTTGTTATAAACTCTTAATTCACCGTGTTAGATGAGAAAAGAAACTGCCCATCTCCTCACAGATGAGCAGCTTCACATCGAGGGACTCACATGCACACGTAACCAGAGCAGCTGTATGAACCAAGCACGGAAAGGCTGGAATAACAACACAGACAAAGAGAGAGTGACTTCTCTGCTCAGGATGCCATTACTCCAGTAACCTTCTGTTTAGCAAACAGATGCTGCTGTATTAATGTTCAGAATTTCACTTACAGCACCTTCAAGACAATCGTCAGGTGCTCGTATGAGCACAGGGCGCCGCCCAAAACCTCCATGCATTAATTAAAATTTTCTGCATTAGTAATGGAGTGCAGACTTTTCAGTTTGTCTTAATGAAGTTTTAATTTACTTTAAAGAACATTAGCGTGTTGTTAAGTGTTACGCAACCTCATTATGTTGTTGGAGGAAAGAAGGCGAGACATAAGTTTTAAATTTGAGCATTAATCAGGATGGTAACGGCTGGAGAGCGAGAGTGAGTCATACTGTGGGTGGTGGAGCTGTTCTTACAGGGGGCCCGGCTCTCTGTCGCTTTGGTCTCCTCCAGCTCTATCAGGGCCCTCATCATGGGCGTCAGGGGGCAGGATCCATCTCTACGACCGGCCTCCCGCTGGCCAACGCTCTGCTCCTGGTGTCTTGGCTGCGGCAGAGATTGTTCACACTCTGGGGGAGATGCACACCTGCAAAATAGGATCTCAGTAAATCTCCTAAAATCTGCACTAAGTTTGGTTGAGAAGATACGCATGTTTTAAAACCTACCTCCAGCTCCCGCCAGCTGAACACATGTCCACAGAGCTTCCAGTTCCTGATGATTGATCATTTAAGGGATAATGTGACTTCTTGTGGTTACTTGATTGGTTTGTTTGAAGGAAAGGCGATTTTCTGCCGCTGTTCAGCTGGTCAGATGGAGGACAAGGTGACTTCCTGCGAGTGACATCTGGCTCTGCTTTGCTTTTACTGGGAGACAGCAGCAGGTCAGGATGGTGGAAAAGACTGCGGACGTGTAAAGAGGAAATTTAAGTTTAGCTCACATTTAATCCGTCAAATCTATTTGTCAATCGTTTTTAAAAATCAGCAATTTCAGAAATATTTCTTTTCTTTCTCAGCAGCTGGAGGGGCGTGTCTTCGCCATCTAGCCTGCAAACTGACATCAGTGCATTTGGTGGTCGCTCAGCAAGCAAAGGTGCAGGAAAAGACCGTGAAAGAGCATCTTTGTAGACAGAGAACGAACTGATTCCTGACTGATTCATGCAAAAACAGCACCATCATGAGACGGATCAAGCGCTTACCCCGCCCCGGAAGGTTGTGTGTTACTGTGGGAAGTGTAACGTGCCCTGGCCTGGTTCTCATGCTCCAGCTGCTTCACCTGAGACTCCAGTTTGGAGATTACTCTGAGGGGAGACAGACGGAAACAAACACATGGTCACAAGATTTAAAGATACAAAGACACTTTCAGTTGCATTCTTTATAAAAGGGCACAAAGATTATCTAATTCAGCTTACTGCGGTTTAAGAAGCGTAGATAAGAGGCTGACGTTGGTCTGTTAGTCACACTGAGTACTTAAAGCCGGGTGAGGCAATTTACTTCAGAAGCATTTGCTGAAATTCTCTTTACATCCTGACAGCAATCAATAAATCAAATCAGATTCTTACTGAACAGGTCAGAACAGGTCAGAAATGTTGAATAAAGGTTGTCTTCTTTTTGTCATCTGCCCTAATCATCCAACTAAATTATATATTAATGGGCATTTGTGCAACTTTAAAACCAGAGCAGTGAGTCTGTAAGAGTTCCCCAGTCATCCAGGTCATAGTTATCTTCTTCAGTAGTCTCTTGGATGAAAGAGGAAACATCTTGCTCTGATCTTCTGCTTGATCCAAGAACAGCAAACCCCGATGTTTAAGTAAATGTTAACAGCACCCCAGACTACATATTCCAAAATGTACAATAAAGTCTTTAAAACAGGTTCAACAAAAAGTGAAGGATGGAAGAATATCTTGCAGGACTGTAGTGTAAACTGTAATCCTATATAATTATAGGTTAAGTTTAGTCGCACAGAGAAGAGTGTAAAATAATACATCTTTTCAGTTCTAGAAATACAATCTGTGCTCAAAGTATCCTGAAGGTATTTTTTCTTACTGTGCTCATCACTGAAAATCTTTCTGTCCACACACAGAAGTAATACGACCCAAAGCTGACCTTTATCTCAACGCTTTGTCTCCCGTTGATTATAAATTCTCCCTGCTGTCATGATCCGGCTCTAATTTCCTCAGTACCCATCTTTAGACATCACTTGCAGGTTTTTGCACTAACTGTGTGTGACTCCATTAGACCCTGAAGCTCCTGATGTTCTCACCAATTTCACTGCATTTTCCACCCATTTTGATATTACAGGTCTGACATCGACTAACGCCTGGAAGGATCCTGATGTCACTCCGCCTTTCTTGTCTTATTATGTCTTTTGTTGTCCTAGCTCCACCTGTATTTTTAATTTGTTGCTAGGATACTCTGAAATCCTCCACATATTCAATAAATTATTAATTGTTTGCTTTTACATTATAGTAACTTCTTTCCTGGTTTCCTATTCTGTCCACTTACAGGTCTCTGGGCCTCTCCATCTTTTCTCTCCACCTTGCTGCCATCCAGGTAATTTGTTTCGGTGCTTAAGTCCTCCTGTGACTCACACATCGACGTTCTGCGAGCTGCCGTTTGCTATCTGTCCTTAAAATAGCTGAATCAACTTGACAGACTTCATCAGTGTGGAGTCCGTGCGCTCTATTGGTGCCAGTTTGCAGGCAGAGCTGAAACTGCAGTGGAAAGTTGCTGCTTCGTATCAGCCAATGCTATTATCGATTTTCAACAGCACGGAGACCATCATTAGGCTCTATCGATTAATCCGCTCCCCTCGATCTCCCTACTGTCTACCACCCTCCACTGCAGCTCTTTTACAAAATTGCCAGCCATTGAGAGTGTGATGCCGTTTGACAGTGAAGGGCCCGAAGCTAATAACCAGCTGTAATGTCAGTATCTGATTTCAGCAAACTCAAAACGGAAACATTAACTTTTTACATGCAACTCTTGAATTTCGTCCAACTATTCAATCTGCAGTGTTTAAAAGGATTAGTTTGACATTTTGGGAATTACATCTTTCTTAGTTAGATAGAAGAAGGTGGATACCAGTCTCACATCTGTGCGGTAAAGCCAGAGCAAGGAGGGGGTTAGCTTAGCTTAGCATAAAGACTAGCTTGTGTCGTTTCCGTGAAATTACCAGGAAACCCGGGAAGACTCCAGGAAGTCACTGCTCCCAGCCAAAAAAATTGTCTGGCACATAATCCCCCATAACACACCTCTTGTTTTTACACGCTGGTTTTTTACACAGATTAAACATACAAGATATAACGTGTTAATTATACAGCTGCAGTGATTAGTCGATTGGTTGTGAACTATTAAATGTTTATCCTTTTTTAAAGAAAAAATGTCCAAATTCTCTGATTTCAGCGTCTCAAACGGGAATATTTTCTGGTTTCTTTCCACCTCTATGACAGTAAATTGAATATATTTGGTTTGTGGACAACAGAAGACATTTGAGGACGTCACCTTAGGCTTTGGGAAACACAATCTGCGTTTTTCACAATTCTTGGACCTAACAACTAATCAATTAAACGAGAAAATAGTTGCAACTCTAATTAATTAGAGAGCTTTAGAGGTGCTGCATTTTTTTAACCTCCTTACAGAGTCGTGCTCACTGTCCCCCCTGCTTCCATTTTTTTATGCTAAGCTAAAGCCTCGTGCAGACTACACGACTTTCAGCGTCGGCCGATGGCCGTGTTCAGACTACACAACTTGCAAGACAGGAGTCTTGAAGTCGTTGTGGCGTTCACTAAACGTCTCCAAACCACGTTTTGTCAAGAAAACACACGTGAAATGTGAAACAGGAAATGACACGAACCTGCAGAGAAACAGCTGTTTGTTATTATAAAGATAGCAAATATAAAGACAAAGAATCTGGCTGAATGAATGGATTAGCACACGCAGGCAGCAGGGATCCACTGAGCTACAGAGAGCTGGATGTCTCTGGCTGGATGTGGATGTCGAGTCTTCCAGATATTTGGCGAGCTAGACATCTGGCAGACATTGGCGATGTGTCAGAAATGTGTCGTTGAGTAGTTCACACAGAACGACTGGCAACCGCCGATCCCAGCCTGACGGTCGCCGAGCTCGCATAGCGGCAATTAGGGTTAAAGGTTGTGTAGTGTGAACTTGGCTTAAGCTAACCATCCACTCACCTCCTCAGGTCTGATATCTGATCGTTGGCGTCGACGAGCTTGTTCTCTGTTGACACCAGGTTGTTCTGCAGATGCAAAATGAGGCTGAATGAAAACATGACGTGAACAAAACTGAATTTGTTTATCACTTTTAAAATGATCTAATATGTTTCAGTGATAATCAAATAATCCAACTAAATGTAATACATCAATACCAGTGGGAGATTTATTACCTTCATTCCCTCATGCTCCTTCACCAGAGAGTCATATTCTCCGAGCAGCTGAGGAGACAAAACAAAGACCTCAATCAACGTTAGCGTTCAAAGAGAACTGCGTGAAATGAAAAAGCGATGCACTGACCCAACTGATTTTTTCTCTCCTGATATGAAACCTAAACTCAGGATATCTACCAGCACAGAGCACCGATTGGATACCATTCTGATGTAACTCAACATGAGGCTGTAACGTCACCTTTTTACAAACAGGACTGGGCGGCGTTCTCCTTTATCCAACCGTGGGAAGTGTTTCAAAACAATGTGATCAGTAATGTGGATCAGTCTCATCTGGCCTATGCCGGCTTCGCTTAATGAGGTTATTATCAGAGCCGATACTGATCCAACAGATCTGACCGGTGCATCCATGGAAGAACACTCCTCCCCAATTACAAACCCAAATGAAGAAAAACATATATTTGTGGTCCCCTTAATACATCAGCTAGACGAGTAGAGAAAATAATCACAGATCATGGAGCGATCACTCTTAGAGCAGGGGCCGCATTAACACAATTTTATCCTAAAAATTGTAAAGGTCGATAATT
This sequence comes from Lepomis gibbosus, assembly GCA_029875015.1. Classification (NCBI taxonomy): domain Eukaryota; kingdom Metazoa; phylum Chordata; class Actinopteri; order Centrarchiformes; family Centrarchidae; genus Lepomis; species Lepomis gibbosus. Next base: position 18,941 of record JAPMOB010251177.1, read on the forward strand.
TTAAAGATTAAGACTAAAGGTAATTCACACGCAACACTGTCAGTAGCCACATGTAGACCCTGTGATAGCCAGGCTGTGGATTGCTGCAAAGCTTAGCTATCGCGAAACGTCACAGCAGCTGAGCATTAACTTTCTTTAGAAAGCCCAATAATCGTGATGTGGCTGATCAACAAGGTGAAAAATGAGGGATTGATGTGGTGGAGTGTGAAGGACAGGCAAGTAGTACAGATATCAGCCAGTGGCCACTAAAGTGCCTCTGTTCACTTTTCTCTCCATGCATCTGTAAGTTCTATATATATTAAGTGTTATTGTGATCGTGTTGCTTTTGAAAATTAATTCGTATTTATTAATCAATATGTCTCATTGTCATTTTAAAAATTAGTACATCATCATCACATGGGAAAATGATTTAGTATAAAAAAAACAAAATAATGATAGTAACAAGGTTCAAATTAAAAACTTTACGGCTTAGTAATTATATACTCTCTACTCTGTCACAGCCCAGTCAGACTCACATCCTGCAGCATCTTGTACTCTCGCTCCCTCCTGGTCTCCTTCTCGTCTGCCTCCCTGCAGACTTTCTGCACCGACTCCTCCAGCTGCCGTATGTGGTTCTTCAAACGTGCTGCCAGAGCGTCCTTCTCTTTGCCCGAGCGTTTGCTTTCATCCAGTCGCTGCTGCAAGGACTTCACGGTAGCACCGGCGACAGCATAGCGCTCCGGCCATTCTGCCTAACAATGGAAAGTCCCATAATGCTTATAATATTTCAAAAAGTGATTTGAGGAAAGAGGCGTCGATAAAGAGGCAGATTAAAAAGCAAAAGGCTAAATGAACCTTTGATTTTATTGTGACTCTGATGATGTCCAGGTCACAGTGCGGTGGATCCCTTAATTAGGATCCATGCAATTAAAGGGTGTTTAATGATTTAAAGACCCCTTTACAGAACAAATACTAAAACATTTAATAAGCATTTCTGAAACAAAGCATACGGGAAGGTTTCCATTGACAAGTAGCATGCAGCACGTTCACTGCAGGATTTGTTTGATGTGGCCGCAGCGAGGCAACATCCTACGGCTGGACAATAAAACAATAACAATAATTATTAATTTTTTCTTAATAACAATATAATAAATGTATGCCTTGTACTTAATTTTACTCGTGCATATTTGTTGAAAAAGATTTTATCATAAATGTTTTGAATGTTCTGCCTCAGATTCTTCAACTTCCACTGACGAGCAAAAATCAGCCTTTAAACTCAAAAGACGATTTGACTCTTATCGTGATAATTATCGATATCGAAAGGTAAGAAACTTTTTATCGTGATAACATTTTTAGCCATATCGTCCAGCCTGAAATCTAAAGTTCATTATTTTTAAGACATTTATGAACTGAATTTAAGGCATTTATACCTTGTAGGTGAAGAGGCTCACATCCTTGCAGAAATAAAGTACTTCAAATAACAGAATACTTTGATCACTAGACAAATCTTGTAAATTTGAGAAAGGTTTTCTACGAATGATACCAGTTTTTTCTCCAGCGAGCTGTTTGTTGCCTCTAGTTCTTGAATACGTCTGGTGGCCTCGGCCAGAGCTTTCTCCAGGTGCTTGCACCTGTGAATGAAAAAAAATCACAACAGTACAAAGTTAGAAAACAAAACAGCATTGGACTCAAACTCTAATATTATATCAGGCTGCAGAGAAATGTGGAGTCCTACAGGACTTTATTTGTGTGTCAAAACTTCTATCCTTTCTTAAATTTGCCCCTGCAGTTTTAAACATAAATAATTGTTCCCACATATTTTCTATTTCAGAATTCCATCCTCTTCCAGAATACTTTTTTTTTTAAATGTACAGGAAATACAAAGTCTGCACACCTTTTTGTGAGGGCCTGGTTGCTCTTCTCTAAATCCTGGGGCAGATCCTGGAGCTTCAGTTTGTCTCGCAGGATTTGGATCTCAGACTCATAAAATGCTTTCAGGTCAGCCACATGTCGAGAGTGCTTCTCTCTCAGGTTCTGCCTTAGTCTGAGGAGAAAAAAGAAAAGAAGACGATGAATAAAAAGCTGGTAAAGGTAACCTGCAACAGACATTGCATAAAAGACAACACAGGAAATAAGATGCAAACTACAACAAGGAAGCTACTCTGGGATCTGACAGTAATGAATGAAGTATGATTTTGTCTCATTTTATCTTTTTAGGTTTTGGATTTTATTTCCTCTTTTCTTCCTTGTGTTACTGTAAAGAAGTTTGTAAAAGTGTGTAAATAAATAAAGTTATGTTGTCTTTCAGATTCTGCTCACTCATGAGTTCAAGCGAGCACACGTACGAGCACACACCTGGTTGCAATCTTAAAACCGCACTGCTAGTGGCCGCTGAAAACATATTTAAAAAGGTACAATGTGTAATTCGTGGCCATATGCTCCAAGGAAAAAGGAGGCAGCATTTCACTTCCTCTTCCCCCTCAGCTGAGCTACTGTCTAAGCGATTCTGCTCCTCTGCTCTTCTCTAATCTCATGTAGTGTTTATAATAAAGTCGTGGATAAAGCTGCTAAAATTCTGGCCAAATCTTACACACAGTACCTTAAACATACAGCAAGAGCATCCCCATGTGAACTAAATCTGAACCGGTGTATGTTCTCTCACTCACAGAGAAAGGACAACAGGATCCTCTAGTGATGAAGCTCCCTCCACGTGTGGACCGACTGCAGGCCGCAGAGTTGAACCAGAGGCTGAACACGGCTTCAGGGTGCTGGTGTGGGTGTGACTGCCCTCCTCCTCGCTGGCTAAGGGGGCGCTGGCTCTACGTTGCTGGCTGGCTGTGTGGGAGCAGGGCTGGGTCTTCTCCTGGGAGGTAAACAGGACCGCCTGGGATGTGTTTCCCCACACTTTAGAAGGGGAAGGTCCAGCAGCTGAAACACTGGAGGTATCAGAGATACCGTCTGTATCTCCGGGGTTGTGACTGCAGTCCACCATGCTGTCAGGGGTTACAGGGGTCCCTACTCTGGGGTAGAGGTGGGGCTGCGTGGCAAACGAAGGGCTGCTGAAGTGAGAGGGCGAGGTGAAGCCAGAGGTACGATCTGACTGCCGCTGGTTAGCTGCTGGGTCCAAGGTCAACACCTAAAACACAACGTACGGGTTAGAGCTCAGCAAAGGACTTCACTGATCAATGAAGAGCCATGTGACGTACCTGTGGTGACGAAGGACTGGATGTAAGAGAGCCTTCCCAGTCTGAGCGTTTACAGTCTGTCCTCTGCTTGTTCTGGTAGATCTCTCTGAGAGACAGCCGAGGCTCCTGAGATACGACATTTAGGAGGAGAGCTAAAGCCAAACGGCAGTCGATTCTGTATATTATCAGTTACTCTCCTCAAACATAAAAGTGTACAGGTGGGCAACAGGTATTTTATTCTACAACACACCCCGTACTAAATGTGGGAAGTGATTATGGAATCGACAGCTGAACTCAAAAGTTTAGTTTCAAGCCTTGATAACATATTAATCACATGATTGTTGGACTACTCATCACACCCCTTAGTCAGATCAGTCGGTTAGTAGTTAATTACATGTTACTCACAAGACTCATGGATGCCTCTTGCAGAAGGAGGTAAGCGCCACTGTCATAGCTGTCCGGCAGGGGGTGATACAGTTCACTCTCATTCAGACGCCAGTAAGTGAGACCTAAGACGCAGAGAAGAATGCAGTGTAATGAGGGCTGAAACGATTCATCGATTAATCGACGCAAATTCTTTGCTTCGAGGCTTTGTTTAATCCATTTAACTATGTAGCACACTGTTTCACACGGACATTTATTACTGTCGCACATTGCGTTTACGCTGAGTGAACACGCCGTGATTAGGATGTCGCTGTTTGCAAAGTGGAGGAAGAGAGAGAAAATAGCGAGGGGTGAAGGAAACAGTGTCCAAAGTATGAGATTATTTCAAGCTAAAAGAAAACAACAACTCTGTAACGTTGCAGTCCGTTCACTGTAAAAAGAAACTTACGTGGCATACCACGACAGCACCTTATAAGGTAACAGCAACTTTAGCAATTCAATTTCAATTTCAATTTGCTTTATTGGCATGACTGCAGAACAATATTGCCAAAGCATCATACATATAACATCAT
>JAPMOB010251178.1:3192-23408 GCA_029875015.1 Lepomis gibbosus
TGCATCTGATCCCCAGATCATGTTTTATTTATCAGTAATCACAACCAATCAGGGAAGAAATTAATCAATGAAGGCGCGAGGCAGGAGCGATATCCGCCATCTGGGGGTCGCGCTGATCCCTCCACCCCCTGGCAGGCACACACACACACAAGCATGTACACATACACATCCAAGGTCCAACACTGACACACACACGTATGCACATACACACATTAGCAGGGAGCAGCAAATACAGACATGCGGTGAGAAAAACACACACATTCACACATGCGTGGACACACACAGGGCTGAACAATGATGAGAACCAACATTATGCACACACACACTGAAGTCCCCTTTCCGCTGGCTTGTCATAGGCCCATATTTAGGTGACTGATATTTTTCTCTCCCCCTACCAATGAGCTCCAAGCAAGTCCATATGGCCCGGATCAAAGGTGTTGCTGGGTGCATGCTTCTGCTTTATTGCCAGCCGCTGCTGTTAATTAGGAAACAAGATCACAGGCAGTATTAAAATCCAATTAAATTGATATGAACAGATTGCCAAGTGATGTTCGCTAATGTATAATTGAGCACCATGCAAATTTCTCTGGCTGCCTTTTGTTTTGCCATGTCTCTGCCTCTATCTCCACGGCCCACAATGAGCAACCGAGCTTGAAACTTTTCCTCTTTCTGTCGTCACCGGCTGAGAGATAAACAAGTTAATGCCCTGAGATGGGAGTATTGCTTTCATCAGTTAAAGTGATATCCTTCCCATCATGCACCAGGGGGGCTGTGGAGGGTGGAAGGGATGGCAGCAGGGCACGTATCCCAGGACGCTTTGCCTCTATCAGAGGGCATCAATCTGGCCTGTCTGGACATGTGTGTGTTGCAGTAGTTACTGCCACAAGTTACTTCAAATAGGAATAAGCTCAAATATAATAAGTCCATTTGATTTTCTTGATAACCTTGTTTTGTTATATTTTCTTTAAACTAAAAATATTTTCAAGCTACAATCAACAAATATGGCTATACCATTGTACAATGGTTGGAGTTGAGAACCTCATAAGTAGGACTGCAACTAACGACTATATTGATAGTCGATTAATCTATCGATCATTGAAACAAACAATCGTCTACTCGGATTATGAATTGCAAAATTACACAGTGCACCTTATTTAGCTATGTTGTTGTTTTAGTAACTTGACTGTTCACATCACTTTACTCTGTTAAGCTAACGGCCTGATGACGTCATGAACGAATCTGGCCGTAATGAATTTAATAATCGATTTTCGCCGACTACGTCGATTAGTTGTTGCACCCCTACTCATAAGTGGTCACAAGATAAATTGAAGTGGCTACTGGCTGACACGAAGTCAGAAAACAAGTCCCCGACATTAAAATGTGTCAGAAAGCTGAAAGACAGATGACATGTTGTCCCCCGGCAATGATGACAGTAAGTTCTGAAGTTGTCGCAATTGTTGCCACAATTATCCAGTCCAACTTACCGAACTTGTTCCCTCTCCTGGAACCCAAACAACAACGAGTGCTGCTGGACCACAGAGCCCTGTAGTCATTCAGTGGCAGCTGATAAAAACTGTTCATTTATTGAGTCTCCTTTCAAATACAGAGTGGCTGGAATATTTGTTAAAAACTGTATGGAACATTTTTTTATATTTGCAATGAAATTTGGGAGATGCTAATTAATTATACCTATTCTAATGTGTTTGGTGGCTTATTTAAATATGTTTATTTTTCTTATTTAATGGAATTTATTGTTCCATGAGATAAGGCCTTAAATCAATGAAGTGAAATTTAATGACAGTTCATTCAAATTACAGGCAAGTTTCTAATATTGTATTAAAGGAGCAAAAACCTGTTGTTAACTATTAATGGTGTTTGATGTAATAAAAATAATAATGTTATTTTTAAAACACACATTTATATCACACATTTATATTTATCAATAAAAACATGCCTACTGACCGATAATGTCCCTGATATAGTTTACTGTACTTTGATTTTTTTGGCAACCTTAGGACATTTATAGCCATGTCCATGTATAGCACATATAACATGAATTATTTCCTGATTTGGTAACAACAATTAATGGTAATTTCTATTTTGTCACCTTCATCAACAGTGTTATCTCAGTTTGTGTCAAGGGGAGGGCAGGGTCACCGCTTAAATAGTTTTCCACATATTAGATAAGAAAAAACAAGAAACATTTTAAAATGTTTAAAGGAAAAAAAAGTTGATTTTGCAATTATTATTAATGTTTTACATCTACTGGACGGCGGTTTGTGGGACCCCAAATAATGAGGACATAAAGTCAAATGTCAACAAAATACACGGACTAAGATGCCTAATAAAAAGTAGTTGTCACGAATATAATAAGAACAAATTGAAATTACAGGTAAGCAAAACATTGTAGCCGGCAGAGTTTCTATCGAAGCAGAGGACTGACATGCAGCACACAAAGGAAGCTGCAGAGAAGAAAGTGAATTTCTTTAAGAACTTCTAACTTTAACACTGATCTCGTCAACCTCCTCTAACATGGCAGGTCAGTCAGGTTATGGGATTGGACACATTAGGGATTAAGGATTAAAAAGTGGATTATAAAGGCTCCCCTTGTCCTAGGATTTTCTATGTGACATATTCATACATGGAGATGTGACTGGTCAGACTGGTTAAGAAGGGAGGGATTTGTCTCTGAGCTTTAAGCCGGTCCAGCGGTGGACTGGCAGGTTTTAACAACAGGGCTTAGTCCTTCAGGAATGATGAATGACATGAATGATGATCAGTTTGTCAGACTGTGGTGGCGAGTAAAGCTGTCACTTGCCCCTGCTTCCTACTTTTTGGATCCTTTGACATATTAGTTTTCAAATTACCTTCCCTGTTCCATGGGTCCTTGATGCAATGCAGGTTTTTTTTAATAAGGTTGTGGGGGCCATCCAGGTTAATGAGGATTTTTGAGACATCTAGGTATCATTATGCAAGAGTGCTCAGGGAGAGACTTCCAAGTGCTTGAAGTCCGTCTATGTGATCTCACTGGGTTTTTAAAGATATTTCTGGGACCTTTAGGGGTCCCAGAGTTTTCTAGGGATTTCACTGTCACTTAATTCACCAAGGCCACCAGAGGTCTTTGAGGGTGTTCTAGGAAATAATCCTAGGAGGAGGGTCCCATGAGTCTTAAAAGGGTGCAAAGACTTACTGACATGGATGTTTAGGGACCTACATCGGGTTCCAGTAACCAGTGAGGAGGGTCTTTGAGAGTTCTCCAGGGTCTTTGAAGGGGTTACAAAGATTCCAGGGAGTAGGGCCCTGTAAGTCATGAAAGGGTTTCACGACTTTATGTTGGACCTCCCAGGGACAAGTCATTCTGCAGGTCATTGGGCAGGCTTCTAGAGAGCATATTAGGGATCTCTGGGTGTCCTTGAAAAAGTTTCTCAGGCATGCAGTAGTCTTTGTGGTGGTCCCGGGGGCCATGAGGCCCTTACAAGTGTTTCACTCATTCACTCCGCCTTGTTCAGATATCCACAAAACAGGCATGTGGGCCTGGTATGTCTGTCTTAAGGTCTTTGACATAAAAATTCAGTGTTTGCGAAGTCAGGGAGGTCTGCATCCCCCATTCCGATCTCACCAATCAAAACCCCATATTATCAGCAATCAAATATCACTCGCTCTAACAGCTGAATGGGTCTAATCACATATATTGTCAACAGATCTTCTCACATACAAAACGAGAAATTAAAGGCTTGGATGTAAATGAAAAACAACAATCTCTCCATCAGATGCCACTATCGCCAGAGTCTCGGCTGCCGGCCAAGTCAAAACCTACTGGTAATGTCAGGATGCCGCCAAGTCACGCCAAGCGTGGAATGAAGAGAAAAAGAGGGACGAGGGGAGAGAGAGGGATAAAGAGATGGATGAGGAGAAGTGGGTGCAGCTGGCGCTCTTTGTCTCTCCAGTGCTTGGTCCTCGGAGCTTCAGATCCACTGGGAGGGCAGAGAAAGCCCTAGTAATGACATGCTAATGTGACTGTCAGGAAAGAAAAGTAGAGAGATCGGAAATTGCGCCAATTCTCTGCCGTAAATGGGCAACATTGCAAAAAGGAGGGGAAATACACCCCGTCCTTTTTATATGAAAAGTGATAAAAGCCTCGATAAATCCCAATAAAAAGGGATTTGGAGATATGAAGCAAGCAGATAAGAGCGAAATGGTGGAGATGGGGATGCAGGTGGGGGAGGACGGATAAAGGTGTAATTTTGGTTGGAAAGAGTGGAAGCGTACAAGGCCTGCTGGGAAATCTGTGTGTGGAGTTGGATGGTTTTGGCTTTGCATCCCAGTTTGACGACTACCTGTTCTGAACTCCCTTATAAAGTAGATCAAAATGGGAGGCGAACAGAGTGACAATCGCCTCCATCACTGAGGTATAGACTCATAAACCTATACATCTGCTGACAGTCCAGAATAACAGAATTCCCAGTACTGACTGAAGATGCAAAGTTACATTGTTTGCATTTACAACCTAAAAGTATATTTCTGGTTCAAATAATGTGTTAAGATGCTGCACAAGCAATTGATCCCATATTATTTCTGAGACATGACAAAGGTTATCTATTAATGAAAGAGTCTATCACAAAGAAGACTTTGTTTTGACCGCACTTTAAAGCTAGCCTACCTTTTTATTGAAGGATTTATAAGTAAATCAACTGCTTTTGACTCAAAAGAAGAACTCATCTCTCAAAGTAATTAGATGTTAAACTTGTAACCTACTGGCAATGGCAGAAGGTAAAAGTTGACAGCCTTTCTGAACAGGGAAGGGGAATGTACAGCAAATAGATATGAATGGGACATGTAGCAGGTGGTGATGGCGTATTGGATAACACACATGCCTTTGGTGTGTGAGACCTGTGTTTCGAATCCACTATGAAACACCATTGTGCCCCTGAGCAAGACACTTAACCCCTAGTTGCTCCAGCGGCCTGCGACCTTTGACATTGTAGGTCGCTTTGGATAAAATTGTCAGCTAAAGGACTAATTGTAGGTTTACATTAAGATCAAAGCGCTAGTTTGAGTGATGAGACCATGGTCATTGGAATCTAACCAATGTACCATTTTGACCTTGATATAATTAAACATGACACACATGGAACCTTTAATTGTGGTTGTTATGTGTGTTGTACATGGAGGCTGTAATAACACAATCCCATTTGTCAACTGGCAGTAGTCTACATTTTAGATTATTGCCCCCTGGGTGCCTCAAAGTACCCTGATTACATCACAGAGACCAAATAACGTGTTGTCTGATGTTTATGAGATTATCTCATATATATATGCTTTGCCAGTGTCTAGATCATGTTTTAACCTTTTGGCATGTGAGGCTGTCTACTTTTAAGAAAAACTTGAAAATGCCAATAATGGTAACATGTGTAATGGATTTCTGTGGTACTTTTGCTTTGTAAGCCAAAGTCAGTAAGAAGTGGTAATCTCTGTTCAGATTCATTACAAAGAATGATGACCATGTCCCTTGCCCCCGCTCTAAATGAACACTGGATCAAGCGTCCCAGTCACAGTGTCTTCCCAAACCATCATGTGAACATTAAACAACATGCTTAAGATCATTCCCATAGCAACACATCGTCTTCTAAAGCGCAGACAGGGGCTCTGAAACCACGTCGGAGGTGAGTGCAGGCCTTTTGGATTACACCTCCACCACCATCTGCTGACGTGACTCACACCTTCGAGACTTTCTTTACAGATACAACAGACTGTATTATCTGAACACTCAGTGGTTTCCACCTATGATGGTGTATCAGCACAGTGAAAGAACAGGGGATACACATGTCTGTACAGGTCCCCATGTCTGAATTGCAAAATAGGTCATCTGTCTTCCAATTTGACTGTTCCAAAAAAGATTCATATGAGGTTTTCCTGATCTGGCACCACTATGGTTAAGGACAGGTTAAGTTTTGGCAACTAAACATACTTGGTTAAGATTAGGGAACGATCAGGAAAATGTAAACATTTTCAGCATTCGAGCACACAAACACTGCTGTCATTTTTCTGGTGATGGCAGCAGTACAGTATATATACAGTATATCATAAGTTCTGTCTCTGTTCAGAAAAGTTCTCTGGCATCGGATGTGAATGTCCTTGAGCTTTCTCTGGTTGTCCACTGACTCCTCTAGGAAGAGGTCAAAGGTCACCACTGCACATAGATAACAATGAACACCTATCTCAAATTTTTACATTGTCTGAAGGGTTTGAACAAAGCCGCTTCCTAATAGTAATACATGACAACATGCCTGCTATCCAACTACATCTGCACAATGCTGCTAATTTCCCTCAAAATGAGAGTCTGTGTGTGTTTTGAGATGTTAAAGAGCATTAGCATGTATCCATGCTTCCATGCAAAGAAACACTGTCTGAGTTAAATGGCTGCAATATATTTGTACATTTAACTGAAGCTACTGTTTATTCATTAACACACATGTAGCTGCGTTTAATTCACAATGTATCTCTTTATCAAGGAGACAATGCTGCCAAATGGCCCACTCCATAAATTAGCTCTGCTTATTCTCGCTTTTTTAAAAATGCTTGTGCTCAATGAGAGGATTCCGGACTTTTCCTCAGCCACTGCCTCGCTCTGTGCTGCTGCTTTTACTTATGAATGACATTTAAAGACTGTATCGGCATGATCACCTTAGATCTATTAATATGTTTTCCTTATGCCCAGGTTATTATGGTTGTGAAATGGTCCTAATACTGGGTGAACATTATAATGAGATTTCTCAATATTGATACCTTCATTGATAAAATTACACAACAACATGTCTGTAGCTGAAGAAGCATAAATACTATGAACCATAGAGAAGCATAAAAAAGAATATTTCACCAAACTGTCTTATATAGTATTTCACATTAATATTATGTTGAAAATGGACCTTTGCATTATTTAACTGAATATAAATATTTCCATGAGAGAGAAACAGAGCATCAGTGTAGATAGCACAGCAAGTGTTAGATTTCTAGTACACTCAACATGCACATGTAAAAGAGTGTATAAATGGGAGTGTGCATCACAGCACTAGATATGTTTTTCTGGCACATATATGCACTGCATTTCACTTTCCTGATGTCACTGTCATTTGTTTAAAGGAAACACTCTTTACCGAAATGTGCCAAATTTCTGTGTAGTTGTGTGGGATAATTTGATCATACGTTGGCTCACTGAGCCTGAATTCAAAACCTGCCATTGTTCACAGTGTACGCACATGTATACACATTATTGCAGCTTCTTTTTTATTCTTTACAGCCAATTTATCTCCCAGATCTGCTGCTTCAGTCCTTGCTGTTAACCTAAAGCTCAGAAACACTTCCATCTAATACACAACACAGTATACTGGTTTGTAGTTGTGTCTGTGTGTTTCCTTATACATATAAAGTAACCACGAGAGCATAAAAGGTTTCAGCTGGAATAAAAGAACAGACGGTAATGCTGGGCAGAAAAATATAGAGGGGTGTAAAGGCTGTCTGTGTGTGTGTGGGGGGGGTGTCCTAAATATGACAGATGAGTGGAAGGTGTGGGTGTGTATGAGCACCTAATTGGCCCAGATATCACAGAATGAAATATTCATTTGGAGGCTCTGCATCTTTTGAAAAGGGAATCTGGTGTGTAATGATCAAGTCAGACTGTTTTATCTGACGTGCACCCCACTGACACACTTAAAGCTTGCCATGCAACACCTCCCACCACCACCTACCAACACACACACACACACATGCACAGATGCCTCTGTACACAAACATACTCAGACATAGCAATGCAGAAGTAATGCATACACATAAACCTATGATCATAGCTGTACACAAGTCATAAGTACACTTCATATTGTGAATACACACAACTGCCTCTCCTATCCATCCTTGACTGTGCATGCAATAGTTTAAATTGCCAAGGTGCTTAAAGTGGAATTCAACAATAAAATATGAGCTCACTACAAGGTATGGAGCTGTAAACAATGGGGAGGCATATAACTTTGAAGTGTGGCATAGGTTAAAGTCATCGATGTGTGTCAGAAGAAAAGTGCTGTGAAATCTGACAAACACAACAACAACCCAGGCAAAAGCTGTATGTGAAATATGTATTTCAGTTTAACTTTTTAGTGTGCATGAAACCATTTTCATCCATTTGCTCCATCACTAGTCACTTTCAGGTTATATTGTAAAACAGGGTTCATGTTTTTGGTTGAATGGTGAAAGGTCATCAAAAACAATGGTAAAAGTTGAAACAGAAAATGCTTCCAGCCACATCTGAACACGTGGACGTGTATCGCCATCCATGCTCTTACTGTTTTGTTTAGTTGGTGATGTACTTATTATACAGCACCTTGGGCCAAACTTTGGTCTGCCAAATGAATGGAAGATAAATAATCAAAACAACCTTGTGATTTATATTGAAAATAGAATTTGACAATTGTGACATCCTCAACTGTTAGAGCAACACATCCTCATACTTAAAAGACAATATAGGATGGCTGTCAGTTGTCCCAAAAGGACATATATGACTGTAGGAAAACCACATGGTTTGAGTCAAAATTTACATTACATTACATTACAGTACATTACATGAGTAACGTGATGTAGGCAGTTGTGGCTTAGGAGGTAGAGTAGTGGGTTCCCTGCTAAACGTGAGATGGGTGCTTCAGTCCCCCGGTCGCTGGCTCCTTCAGTCTGCATATCATAGTGTCCTTGGCCAAGATATTGAACCGCACATTTCTCCTGAGGCCTGTTCCATTGGTGGGTGGACGTTTGTTTCCATGTTAGCCTCTGCCATTAGTGTGTGATGGGGATGTGGGGATGTGATGCTGAGTAAAAGCATTATAAAACTAGAGAGGCGCTATACAAGTACAGACCATTTATGTAACTTAAGTCACATGACTTAACTCGTGTGGAAGTCACATATGTAACATTAATTGACTTAAAGCTATAAATAAGTCAACATAGACTTGGTTTCACACAGGTCTCAAACCTCAGCCTCCTCAGTTAAAGTCTTGTTTGCCTGATCTATCCATCCCAGCCACCCCCTTTCAGATTTTGTTACTCTTCATACTACGTCACCTGCCTTTGGCCTCTGCTATGTCATACAGCCACTATCGGTCGAGGCCTAACAAGAACCCCTTAACGCCGATTGTCACAAATTCACATCACACTGCTTCTGACTGCAGCCAAGATAGCGTATGTATTTACCCAATGCCGCTTTGTGCATATTCGCTATGTACCCAGGAACCTTTTGCAAGCACTTGCTTATGCCTGTCATTGCTTATTTGCATCAAACCTAAATCTATATCTAGTGAATGTGCTATCGACAAATTAATAATTTCCACCTAATTTAGCATCAGCTTGAAAGCAAAAACACAAATAATAATTTTTTTTATATTATTGTAAATATAATTGTAAATAAATTCAGGCGTCTAGGGGTTAAACGTAGATATGGGTTGTAATAAGCTGCTGCATAGTCAATCTATATGGCCGTTTTTCTGGTGAGAATGAGCTGCTCCTAGAGTCTACTTGTCTCCCACACAGCAGGCAACTCGCCCTCCTTCCCATCCATCCATCCCCATCGGAGCCACTACTGAGGAGTCCCAGGAGGAGAAGGTGAACCAAGGCCCAACACCCTCCTCCTCCTGGATGTACCCCAGGACCTCCCTCCGACCTGGAATCCTCTGGAACCAGCTCACACACACACATGCACACACTGATTTTACCATCACACACCCAGCCGCTAAAGCCTTGGCAGTGAGCAGCACAGGCCTTGGCACAGTTCACCTTAATGAGTGGCTGATTCAAGCCCCCTGCCACTGCTGAGAAACAGGGAGAGAGAGACCTGATTGAGCAGGGTGGATTGTGGGATTGGCATATGCTGTGTGTTTCTGCGAGGCCTTGGCCGGCCAGCCGGCGAATGAGCTCTCAGAGCTTCCCTGAAGTGATGCTGAACAGAGAGAAAAAGAGAAATGAAAAAACATAACCACAATGGGGGTTTTGCCCTTTATATGGACAATTAATTAAAATCCATTTATTTCCTCTTTTCATTCATTCTGTTCCTCTGTCTCTGTTCTGCTTAACCAAAGCTTGTAAAAGCTGGCCACAGAGAGAGGCGACTGTGGCCAAACTGGAGCAGTCCCATCCAAACCGCAACCAGCTGACAGTCTTCAAGGAGCTGCTGAATGGAAGGGCTGGAAAAACAATGGCTGCTCGGCATTATAGAGCACAGACACAACTGATGGTCTCTATAGGCCCATGCAGCACCATTATACTGAGGCTGGCTACTGTTATAATCTTTTCAAACAGTAATTGGCCTTCACAAGATGAAGCATATTCAACAAATATATTCACATGTTGTCCTGTCATAATTACATCATTTTCTGTACACATCTAAGTCTAATAGGAAAAAAGCTGACTTTTCCATTCAAGTTTTGATCTGTCACCTTTATAGTTAACATAATAAGTTGCAGTTACAGTTAAATTATTTGTTAAAGAGGTGCTGTTAAGCTCTTTGGTTTTTTACCCTCTCCTTTATTGAGTTATACACCTTTTTTGTGCATGTAACAGGTTTGCAAAGTGAAAAAGCCCAAAGTTCACCCCAAAGAGAGTTCCCATCTCCCACAGAAAACTCTGCTCTGAACTGCCTGAAAACAGCTCGTTTGTAGTCCAGCCTTTACTTCCCTTTCTTGTGATGTCACAATGAAACTACGTCATAATGCTCGCTGAATGGCTACTCCAACACGCCCTTAAAAACACCGGTGGAAAAACAGTGAGCTGCAGCACACACCTCTCCTCTCCCTTCCAAACACTAGCTACCCTCCAGGCAGTCAGTGGACATAAAGTTGTTACTGTGATGTAGAGACAGAGCTCAGTTAAAACTTTATGGATGAAAGATACTTTTGTTACAGATTAAAAACTCACCACTCTGAAACTCTTGCTCCAGTCCATGTTGCCAAGCTGGTCGTCAACATGTAGCCTATAGCTGAATCCAAGCTGTTTACCATCTTTTTGCTGACTCGCCTTTTTTCTGCTTCTGATTGGCTAGTAGTCCTTAACTAGGAATTGTTCATGTGCAACTCCCAACAAAGATCATTTAGAGACAAGAAGTATCACTCCACAGCTAGAACGAAGCTTTCAACACAGGGTGAAAAGAGGAGCTGCAGCAGTGTGACAGAAATATGGTGTTTTTTGACAATGAAACCATATAAACCTGTTCTGGTACAACCCCTAAATGGGATTCTGAACCTGAAAATGAGCATAATACTACCTCTTTAAAGTTGGGATTGTGGTAATGAGTAACAGAAACCAAGAGTATTAGTAGAATGTGAGCTCCAACCAAAAGTATTAGTCAAAGGCCATGAATGCCAAAGCATCCAGCCCTGAACTCCTTCCCAAAGGCCCTATCACAGCAGCATTGAAAAAATTAAATCAAAAATCAAGTTATTTTAATGAAATCCCAACTAATTTTAATGGTGGCGAGTTCAAGTGGGTATTTAAACATTGGTATGCTTTCATGCATGAGGCCAGAGTCTGGGTCGCATCTTTGAACATAATCCAGAGTTCTTTAGAATCACACAATTTTAAAATTCTGTCTGGTGAAATGTTTGGTTTCAGTGTATGCGTGACACACAGACAATATGACATAAAGCAAATTTTGTGAACTCTTGTTCTCAAGCACATACATTTGAAATACTGCCTTGGTCTGTTTTCTCCCTCCTCACAGTCATTGCTATTCTTCATCCCTCCTTCCTCAATCCATCACTCCCATCATACTCCTCTCATTCCTCTCCTGTCCCTCTCTCTCCTCTGTCCTGGATAGACATAACATATGATTTCTCAATCTGACGGTAATTCATGCCCTCTGCCTTTATGAATAATGGAGTGAATCTGACAGTAGTCAGTTTAACATAAATACCGCCATCAGCCATGACGTTAATTGCCCTCTGATTCTATCAGTTATGGTGATAGCAGAGAAGGCCAGGGGGGAAAGTGAGCCCTGAGTGAGAGCTACAGGGGATGAGGCTTGGACAAGTGAGAGGGCAGGAAGAGAGATGAGAAGAATCTCGAGGAGTGAGTGGTTAGCAGCAATCCAAGACCAGGACACCTCAAGGGAAACTGGAGGAGTCTGGGGGTGACAAAAGTGGAAGGTCAGAGGAAGGAAGTGTAGAGGCCTGGAGGATCAGGCAGAGGGAAGAAGAAGATGAGACCCACAGGAGTAACTACAGGAGTAAAGCCAGGAGGAAGAGGAGGAGGCCTAAGAGTATGATTCAAAATATGATGAGACTCGATACTGTATCTGAGCCCAGGGAGAAAAGGAAGGATCGAAGCACCCACAGGAAACGGAAACCCTTGAAGACAGACACATAACATGCTGACAAGAATCAAGCAGGTGTAACCACTGAATCACCGTTGTGCCCGCTGTGAAATCCACTGCTGACAAAGTTACACCCCCAGGCTTTCGTGGAATTGCATTGTACTGTAATTTTTGTTTGTTTCATCATGTCACTTAGTTTCTGTTTCACTGTACCCTACCACATCCAATCCAAAACCAGTACAATACATAACCTTTTGGTGTATAGCTGCTCTAGCTATGATGGAGTCTAGTATGAAGGAGTAATGAGTTGATAAACAGTCATCAGTTAGCTTGCGGGCAAGGATGAAACTAAATCTATCAGCAATGCACAAATCTGTTAAAATGACAGATTTACAGATATTTAGGTTAAAAGCCCAGTGAAACAGCAGTTCATAGTCCATAATGTGGCATATTTCTTCAGCATTTGTGGAATATGTGGGCAAAGTATAGTTAAAAGACATATGTGACCAAATCATTCAGGATTTTATTGCTCAAAAGGGGAAGATTTAGTCAACACACACTAAATTTTGACAGCACGGTTCATTTCAATTTCCAGAACACTTTACTTGTATATGGACGTTGTATTTTGTTGGTCATTGTTGCTTTTTACACAGATTTGTACACATACCTATAGTTTCACCTACTTGTATGCATGTAATAGTTCTATGTTTATTTTTACATTGTGTTTAGCTAGCCTTAGCCTATTCCTACCTTCCTATTAATTGTTCTTGGAACTGTGAGGGCAACCAGAGTCAGTTTACTATATGTGTACACATACAGTACTTGCCTAATAAAGCTGATTATAATATTGCTATGCTTGCCACAGTGATGTACAAGATGACGATGCACTGGGTGGGAAAACCAAATTTGATTGGATACACAATCTGTAATGCTTGAAGAGAAAAGAGAGGAACTTTGTGATACAAATGCCCAAATATATTCTATATCATGTATTTGGCATATAGAGAATACAATGGATGTACTTTTTATAGTTGTATAGTGAAAATTTTTTCCACCATGTAACTTCCTGTAGAGAACATGAGTTTGCTTTTGCAATGGATCGGAGTCCGGCAGAACTGTCAGAAGATCTAGGCTGTCATTTCATGTGTTGGTTTTCCAGAGTTTAAGAGTACGCCAGCTGCAATATGTCTACTCTGCTGATCCATGACCTGCACTCTGTGTTTGTGTATGTGTGTGTGCATATGCTCTGGTACACCCTGTTGGGCAAAGGGCTGTAACTCTCAAGCTTTAGCCACAGTAGTTCCAGGCTCTGCACAGCAGTGTGAAAGAAATGTGTTTCATTGGCACAATAAATTCAGAAATACAGCTAGAGTAGTTTCATTTAACCTTAACATGTGCTGTCCCCTAACTTGGAAGGGAAATTATTGTATATTGTTGTACAAATGTTATGTTTTAGTTTTAACAGTTTAGTCTTCATGTTATTTTAAATTTTGAAGATATAGGGTCAGCTGACTCCACTCAACGCATACATACTTACAAAGGAGTGCGTTAAAGCAAGCAACAAAAGACAGGTTTTATACAGTCTCCGGTCTAAAGATTTTACTTAAACCAAATGAAAATGCTATCTGATTTCATTATTATTTGATGGTGCAGTTCTGACCTGTTGTACTTATTGTATTGCCATCAGGAATGGATAACACAGGTTGGTTAAAACAGTGAGTGGGTTTACGCACGCTCAAACAGAAGCCTATTGAATCTAGTAATGTAATAAATATAGCGCTAAAGCTATCTTTGTTGACTTTGTGGATATTAAAATCACCTACAATAAGTACTTGTTTAAGGACTAAACTTGATAAGAACTCTGAGAATTCAGATAACAGTTCAGCAAATGGACCAGGACCGCAGCACACTATAACAAAAACGAGTTACTGTAGGTCGGCCATCCCAAGTCACAGCTCAAGGTTTCTCTACCTGTAAAATGGGAGTTTTTCCTTGCATGTGTTGCCAAGTGCTTGATCAAGGTGGGACTATATTATTCCTGTGAGTCCATATTTTTGTACTATTGCAGTGGTTGATGTTAATTCTTATTATCTTTTTATGTTGTTTGTCATGCTTTTGGTCCATTAATAAACTCAGATTTCTAGATATGAGCGCTACTGGTCAAGGCCCTTTGGCGTCGCTTTTTAACACCCTGGGTACCCCTGTAGCATAATTTTTAGACTTTTAGGGCTCCGCCTTTAAGTTAGCAACGTTTAGCTACAAGAAATATGCAACGTCCGCTTAAGTTAGCAACAATAAATATGCAACGTCCAGTTAGACTTTCAAAATAAATGTGGTTTGAAACATCGACATTTTTAAATGTCAGATTATTAAAGTTGAGAAATGTTGCAATTTGGTTAGGTTTAGGCACAAAAAGTGTGTGGTTAAGGTTAGGAAGAGATCATAGTTTGGGTTACAATACCCATGTATGTCACTTTACATAGGTTAACTAATGTCACTTGCGTAACTTAAATAAAAATATTAATGTTGACTTTTGTTTCACATGGGACACAAACACCACTCTTCTGGGTCTTTGCTGTTAAATATCAAATACCTTCAAAACCTCACGCTGTGTGTTGAACTATGACGCTATAGGGATCCCCATTGTGTTACAAACTGACAGGGTCTTGACCATGTGGGGAGTGAGAACAGGATAGCTCCATCAAAAGTGGGATGAAAGCCCTCTCTCCTAATCAGACCAGGTCTTCCCCAGAAGATCCACAAGTTATCTAAAACTCCCACATTGTTTGCTGGACACCACCTCAACAGCCAGCTGTAGAAAGATGACATGCAGCTAAACATGTCATTAATGGTCAGATTAGGAAAGAACCCAGAAAAAACTGCTAGTCAGACATTGTCGTTGCATATCTACACACTGACTCAACATTAATTTTAGTGATCTCCGATCTGTGTAATTGGGAGTCATTACCGCCAATGTAAAAACAGACTGACTGTATTTGCTTATCCTTGGCCAGCGGTTTTATATGTTCTGTGGTCGCTGGTAGGAGAATAGGACACTGAATCCTTTCCTTTAAGTATGAAGGATGTAATCTTCATGCTGACAGATGAACAAAACCAGGAGTAACTCAGCATTGCCCCACCTGACTTAAACAATGACACTGTCTTCTAGATTTCTTGCGTGTAAGAGGCTTGGACTTTTCCACACCTTCGCAAACGTTGACCAGGCACCCAAACAATAACTCATTGCATGAGGACTTAAAGGGGGATTCATATATCTCCCTGTGGCTCCCCACATGAGCATAGTCCTCATGAATGAAGCTTTTGCTAAGCTTCATATGTGCATGCAATGCAACAGTCCATGTTGGGTACATTTTACTTCACTGTTGCTTGATTATACTGTGAGGGGTTTAGATACTAAACTCAAATGTCATTATAACTACAGTAGCTCCTACCAATGTTCAACTCATAGGGGAGGAGGATGGTATTCATTATTCATGTCCACAAGTTATTAATATGTCAGAGTTTCTTTATATTTGGTTATTTTACAGTTTGATCTTTACTTTGCCAGACTGTGGAACTGGCTTTCAAAGAATTCTCTTACTCTCTCTTCTCCTGATTTGGATACAGCAGCATTAGGACCATTAGAGTATTTCTACCTCTACCTCTGTCTCATAACAAATGCCTCTATAATATAGCAGAGTTACATAAAACGTGTTGGTGTAGCACAGCTGATAAGCTACAATAGATTTTTTATGGACTCGAAGGCTGTCCATTCTACCTTGAAGGAAAAAACTGTCAACTTCCTGTTTTTGCTTGTCACCAGTCACCATCGAAAAGTTCTTAAGGATTTAACTCGACCCTCCAAGCAAATCCTCATATTTATGAATAATGCGTTAATAAATTTCACTGTTAAAATATTGTTCTTATTGGGCCTTCATTCTGGTAGAAAATATCTCTAATACAGGCAGGAATCTGTTTGTATTTTGATAAAGTCAAGAACCATTCGTACCAATCGAACTTTGTAAATGTTGCTCCGTACTTGTACACCGCCTTTCTAGTCTTTTTGACCACTCATAGCGCTTTTACACTACATCTGCATTCACCATTCACACACTCACTGAGCCTAAGTGCTCAAACAGAAACTAACATTCACACACATTCATACACTGGCGGAACAGCCACCAGGGGCAATTCGGGGTTCAGTGTCTTCCGATTAACGACCAACCCGCTCTACCTCCTGAGCCACAGCTGTCCCTACCTTGAATAAACTACAGTGCGCAAGCCGACATCGATGGAAGAGCATGCTCGCAGGGGCGGGGCTTACATGTCCGATGTGGTAGTGAATTGTTGAAATGGGGTTATTGTCGTCAGAACGCAGCAGTGCGTCTGATTTTTGATCAGCCCAAAAGGACTCATGTCACTCCATTGCTGTGTGACCTCCACTGGCTCCCTGTAGCCTCCATAATCAGATTCAAGTCACTAATGCTTGCATACAGAGTGACTACTGGGTCTGCACCATAGACTGTATATAAAAAATGGACGTAGTCATGGTGACGTCACCCGTTGGTTTGTGGACCACCGTTTTGAAGACTCGAGTTTGGCCAATAGGGCGCCGCCATGTCGAGTTTTGCAACCAGGAAGTCCCGGAAGTGACGATACGGCGGCGCTATTGGGCGCTATAATCTCGCCCTGAAGCATACTCTGCTTTGTGGTCTATTTTAAAATAAACAGGACCACAATTTACTAAATGAACATCAATTTCTATTGAAGAAGACTTGAAACTAGCGACTGAGACCATAAACTCATCAGGAAAGTGTTTACTGGGGTAATTATTCGGCTGAGAAGCAGGGTCATTTTCCCATTATTTCTAATGGAGCCGGACTTCTTTGTGCAACCAGAAGAGTTGCCCCCTGCTGGATTTTCAATAGAATGCAGGTTTTAAGGACTTCCGCGTTCGCCTCATATTGTAGACCGGAAGCTTCCCGCTTGGTCTGCACCCATCTACCTAAACTCCATAATACAAGAGAGCAGAGGCAACGCTCTCTGACTTCAAGAAGCTCTTGAAAACTCACCTCCTCTTATAACACCTCTAACTCCTAACATCTACCATGCACTTCCTGTGCTCTTCTTCTATCCTCTAACAGTATTTCTTGTATTGATTGCACTTTTTTGTTAACTCTTGCTTCTTTCCCAATAGGTATTTAACCTATTGATGCAATATGTGCTGTTGGCTCTCACTAATATTTATTGCTGCTTTTACTAGTATGTATTGTCAGTTGTAGATCTTGTGCTGTATTTGATGCTCTGTTGATGCTTGGATGTGGTTCCTCAAATGTAGGTCGCTTTGGATCTGCCAAATGAGTAAATGTAATGTAAATGTAACACAGGTTTGATATATGTTGGAAACGGATGTGTTGAAACAGAGTTGTAAGAGTTTATGAAGATTATGAATATCTAGCAGTATCTCCGCCATTGTCATGTCGTTTCAGTGTTATTAATGCTGTAGGTGAAACCAATGTGAGACCAAGTGTGTCTAAAAAGTGCAGGGAGGCATTTCATCAGCCACTGTGACCGGGCAATGCACTAGTGTAATTTATTCCACAGAGCCCTTTTCCAAATGTATATACATTATTGTTTGAGTTTTTGTTCTTCTGTTCCAAACGTGGCTGCTGGTTATTCAGGCTCTCCAGTTGTTCACACTTGTTATTCTAGTGGATGCAAAGTGATCTGTTTGGTCGGGGAGGACCAGGGGCTTTTACTTTTTCATATGCAAATAGGAAGCAACTCAGAAGGAGGTAGGATGAAGGCTTCCTCCTCTTCCTCCTCTCGAGGTCTCAGCACTGAGGACAAGTCAGTGAGGAAGGCTTCAAGGCGGACCTGTGTGGAGGATGCATGGGTGCTCTTTCACCCCCCCCCCCCNCACACACACAAACACACATCCATGATGTCAACTCCCAAGAGCCTCAGAGAAAAGTCATACACTGCTTTCATTAAGGCCAATGGTGGATGGTGCAGCAGAAAGCCAATGCAGGATTCGAATAATTCTGCATCATAGACATACACTGCATAACAAAAGGTAAGAACAGAAAAGGATTTCTTTAAAGGCATACGACAAAAGGAGCCAGCGGCTGTTTCGGAGACATCACCTTTTCACCACAGCTTGAAGACAGAGCAGCACACATTTTTAGGCAAATGAAAAATTGGAAATAATGACACATCAAATAACTGTGTTATTAGTGTTTCTTTTTCAATCTATTTGAGTTTTAGTGTTACTTCCCAGAAGCTAAACTCTGCCAGTAATTCACCTATGTTTTTATTAATTCATTTGTTTTGAATGTTCTGTTGAATATGTGAGAAAAGGAAGGAGTGTTTGGTTGATTTGTTCACCATCAAACCACCATTTGTTCCCTCCTTTATGTATATATTTTTCAATACATTTATTCACTCATCAACATGTAGTTCATTCTTTCATTAACCAATTTACGTATTCCTTTTTTTAATGTTACCTGTCAATAGTTGTTTCCAAATAGTTTGTTTGCTCCTTTTAATTTGTTACTCTACTCAATAATTGAGTTTATCCATTCACTCCTTTTTGTTTTCCATCAACTGTTCTTCCCTTTATTCATTAATTCATCAGAATATTTAATTATTAATTCATTCATTTTGGTTAAGTTTTTTGTTTGTTCTTTTGCCCACATGTTCACTTCAAGACATCCATTCATTCAACCATCCATCATTGAATGTTCCTTTGTTGATTTGTTCCTTCTTGTGTTCATTCATCGAATTCTGTTGTAATGGTCACGTTCTGTGTTTGTTGCTGTGTTAAATTGTTGCCTGAATTGTTTTATTCAGTCGCCTGTTCTTCATTCGTCAACACATTCAGTTTTTGACGTTCATTCATACACCTATTCATTGATTTTTTTAAAAATCTATTTGTACGTTCTATTCTTTCTCCATTCATTCCTTTCGTTTAATCAATGTCTCAATTGTCCAACAGTTCCTTTCATCATTAAATTACATTTTTATCCATTCATTCGTTTCCCATTTCATGTTGACTATCCCAGCATGGGCTCGGCTTCCACACTCAACAGTGGATTGTAAATAAGTCAGCTCAAAAGTATGCTGTGTGAATGTGTGTGAGTGTCAGGAGGCAGTACAAACCTGTAGTGTAGTTCACTTGTTCACTGTTCCTCAACTTTGTCTCATCTCTGTGACGTCTCCCACGCAGTCCATCCCCTCTGCTGCTCCCTCGCTATGTATCAACTCATCTGTGTTGGTCCTCTCACAGAAAGTGCTGCTGCAGTAATTGCGACATTATGCAGGAAAAAAAAGAGAAGTGAAGAGAAGTGTGTATTGTCATAATTACTGAAATGTGGATATTAAAATGTGAGTTCATTATGACTCAATTTCTGCACCTCTGCAAATCACATAACATTGAATTACACCGAAATTGATATCAACAAAGGGCGATCACATTTTGAAAATTGAAATATTACCACCTATTAAACAGTCATCTCATCAAGTGCCGATATGTTGGAGATTACAAGAGCAGAGTGTAGGGTCTCCAATGACTGTAATTAAGGCAGACCCATCCACTTACAAATAAAGACCGTAAACCCATTATTATGTAGAGAATTAGAGGAAATTCTCTTTTCAGAAATGATTGAAGAATGGAAGAAGTATGATTACCCTTTTTCCTTCTTTTACTTGGTCTTTTTTAAATCACAGCAGAGGACTAATCTTTGTGCAGCCACAGACAGACAGAATAACAGTGGTGCCCCGGAGAAATGTGTTGAATAAATGGACTAAAGCGGGAGAATTGTGAGGTGACTGTGTGTGTGTGTGTGTGTGTGTGTGTGTGTGTGTGTGTGTGTGT
>JAPMOB010251179.1:7769-39977 GCA_029875015.1 Lepomis gibbosus
AGCTATAAATTCCAAGTTACTTGAAGCATTTTTTTTGGCTCTTAACAAGCACAGTCAGGGATATGGAGCTAGTGGAGGGAAGTTTGGGCATGTAATCAGTACATCTCAGGCCATCCATCTTGACATCAGTTGAATTACCTGAGCGGACATGGTCTGGGTCCTCCGAGTATTAGCCTCGAGTCTTGTTAGTAGTGCAGACGGGGTCTGTAGTAAATGGAGCGCTGAGTATTGACGGGGCCTGTCATTACCTTTCTCTGGGAATCAGCCGAAGTGCTCAGTCTCCCTCAGAGGCCCTCTATCACCTCCAACAGGCCTATTTATGGGCCAGAGTAACGGCCCCTGGGAGGGAGCAGGAGGAGAGCCAGAAAAAGAATGAGCAAAAAAGCGAAGGTGACAGCCAGAAGCATAGAGTTGACTGCAACTACAGTATAGTCTGCTGACACCATAGTAATAAGTCTGTTGTTCGCTGACACCATAGTAAATATTCAGTGTCTCAACAGCTTGAAAAGACAGAGGCGTTTAAGTGACTCCTCCAGTGTGGAGAGAAAGTTGAAAGAGTGATGTGCGCTGCTCCATGTTTTAAAAATAGGCTCATCATTTTCTCCTGGTTAGTCTGAAGTTAGCTAACTCTTTGATTATGAGCAATTACAAAAAAATTCAAATCTAATTATTTAAAAAATGAAACTACTTAGAGCTAGTAACATGCTGACATACTGTCAGCATCAAACCAAATGAAAATGCTGTTGAACAAAGGAAATATCCCCAATAAAACCTCTACTGTTTATAAACCAAAATTAGGTGAGACCAGAGACAGTTGTAGGCCAAAACACATTTTCACTTAGAACAAATGTTCAATATTTTGAACATAAATGCCATGTCTGGACATAGGGACATTTTAAACTATAGACTAAATATACTTTAAACACATGAAGGATTGGTTGTATCATGTTTCAATTACACCAAATTAATTCATCTTAAAGTCAAAAAAATCTGTGCTTATCTTTCATTTAATATTTTTTTCCATTTTCTATTGTACCTGGGTTCACAGTTATGAAGACAGGTAAATGTCAAA
The DNA here is from genome assembly GCA_029875015.1 of Lepomis gibbosus. Lineage (NCBI taxonomy): Eukaryota > Metazoa > Chordata > Actinopteri > Centrarchiformes > Centrarchidae > Lepomis > Lepomis gibbosus. Next base: position 8,842 of record JAPMOB010251179.1, read on the forward strand.
AGCAGTTTGCTGACAGAATGCTCCTTTTATTTAAAGTTGCATGTGATTCTGGAGAAATCTAACACCATGACATAGAGCAAACAAGGACGCAGCAAGTAACGTAACTAAAGTTAGCTAAATTGTGGGTTAGCAAACTGTTGCTACAGTTGCTGCTGCGAAGCTAACATGCAGAGGACAAGACGGTTTCCCAGAGCCAGTCTCCAGACAGCGATGCGATACAACTCTCCTTCTACTAAAGCTAACTTCACAACAATTTGGCAAACTATAAAGTAAGGTTATTGTCATAAGCTTACCTGACACAAAAATCATGGCTGGCATGGCTGAAATAGTCTTGTCTGGCAGGTCCGAGCCACTTTGTTTTGTTCCTGTTTACAGAGTCAGGGCTGAATACAAATACCAGATTTTTTTTCAGTGCACACACCATAGACTGTATATAAGAAATGGACGTAGTCATGGTGACGTCACCCGTTGGTTTGTTGACCGCCGTTTTGAAGCCTTGAGTTTGGTAGATAGGGCGCCGCCATGTCGAGTTTTTGCAACCAGGAAGCGCCCGGAAGTGACGATACGGCAGAGCTAACGGCCGTGTGCGGAGCAAGCTAGCTGTCATTTTAACATGCTGATAACATTGTCTAGCGAACAACAGTCTTAAAAATAAATGTACTCACCAGAGAAAGTGAACAGCCAACTCCTAAACTTTTTCAGCGGTGCTAGTTAAATTTACACAGCGCCGAGGGTACAAGTCGGCTCTAGCCTGATTGACAAGTCGACATAGTAACGACTTGTCATTCATAGATAATCCCGTCCTGAAACGTACTCTGCTTTGTGGTCTATTTTAAAATAAATGGGACCATAATTTACTAAATGAACATCATGCTGTGTTGAAGAAGACTTGACACTAGCGACTGAGACCATAAACAGATCAGGAATTATTTCTAATGGAGCCGGACTTCTTTTTGCAACCAGAAGAGTCGGCCCCTGCTGGATTTTCAGTAGAATGCAGCTTTTAGGGACTTCTGCATTCGCTTCATATTGTAGACTGGAAGCTTCCCGCTTGGCACACACAGAACTGACATGTATTGGGATGTCTCTGGCATATGATCTAATATCTGTTCCACATGCTTCACTAATTTGTTTAAAATGTAAGTCAAACACACAACAACCTTAACATCCAGGAATTATTAACCTAACATTAACCTTTTGGTTGCTGACCCACTAGTTAAGCCTAAAATTAGGTAGCATTAACAGGACTCCACCAGCTTATTGCTAGCCACACTAGTCCACAGTTCTTCTGTGACAGCACCAGTGACATACAGAGCAGCAGAATTCACCTCAGCTGACACAGAGACAGTACACATCAGATCACTTCACACAATAGTTTGCAACGGCCAGAGGGTCCTGATTGTTGTAACTGAACTTACATCACATCTGCTGCCAAAGTAGATTGGTATTGTTGCTACTATTCATACCCACAGTGTGAATACAATCTCAGTCTTTCAGTGGCTATGGCACATACAGTTCTTTATTAAATGCATACTTTCTAGGCCAGGCCTTAATGAAAATAACAACCAAAAAATCATGAAAAATTAATTTCTCTTCAAAGAACTACATGAAATATTGAGGCTTCATAAAAATATTTGTTTCTTTCCCAAAGCACAAAGTTATTTACTGTTAAGCATGTGCTATTTTTAAACAACAATTTCTGTTCTTCAAAAAATTCAGCCTGTAACAATAAACTTCAATCCACAAAAATGGATCAACCACATAACCAGAAACTATCATTAGTAATGAAAATATCACAATTGTATTATCAACGCATTCTCATCTCAGTGCATCATAACTGACGCATCAGGTAGCATTACAAAGCGTAATTATTTTCCGCTAAAGGTACCCTTCAGCATCCGTATGAAACGCCGCCGTTTGCTAAATCCCAGCAAGGGAATCACTTTGTGTTGAAAAGTGGTGGGGACATAAGGGCTTATATTAGGAGCCTGATGATACATTTGGGTCACAAACATGACGATGCACTAGAACAAGATGAGAAGATTTATAGCATTATTTTAAAGAAATATTTGATGCTGGAATAAATAAGGATTCTGGAGACATTTTCTGCACTAATTTATGGTGGAAATGTCTTTTATTATATCAAGGGAAACTTTAAATTGCATTGTATGTTTTCTTAATGCACAAATAACCCTCAAAGCATTTTTATTTTTTATTTAACATTTCTCGCTACAAGCTATTTTTGACAAATTCTTTCAAAAAGTGATGGGGACATGAGGCCGATGTGCACAGCTGTAGGGTTAGCCGGTCGACATGCATAAAGTCAGTGACTTAGGTTTAGGTACTCACATTTCTGATGGTTATGGGGTAGGAGGGTAGGGGCCTTTGGGGTGCTGTCTACACGAATGTAGTTAGCTATCACTAGTCTGTACGTCTGTACGAAACGCCCCAGAGCGTCTCAGAGACGTATCCGGAAGCATGTAATAGAGACGCAGTGGTCCATCTGAGATGCTGAAGTGTATCTTTGGTGTCAAATAACTACATTTTGTCACTTTTTCTGAAAGTGTTGGTATTGGACGCCCTGAGATGAAAACAGTTTGGTATTATATATGGTTTTCAATTAATATTTTTATATTGATAACAGCCAGCTCTGCTTTATTGTACGTTAAAAAAAACAACTTAGTTTGAAATTTAGATTAGCAAATTGTAATATCAGCTTAATTTAAATAATAATTTAAATAATGACATGGAAATTTAAAAAGGATCCCATTACCTAACTAACTCCAGATTCCTCAAATGACAGCAATAGATGACAAGTCTGGTTTGTTTCATCGTCTCTGCACCCTTAAGGACTGATTAATGTACCTGAATGCTTTTTTCTGTCACTTGAAATCTGAATTTCTTTTCTTTGAAACACTCTGTTTCTGAAGGTCTCTGAGTGGAGCAGGAAGTAGACCTTAAATGCAATGTGGCATACATATACAGTACAAACTATAGCAACAGTGACAAAACAAAACTCTGTACAAACATATTATATTAAACAGAATGGGGCAAGAGGAAGCGTTTTCATTTGCTTTTTTACTCTGGCTGATATTCCCAGAAGAGGCGGCAGGCAGAACAATCTTTTTCATTGTAACTGGAAAATGACAAGCCTCCTGACATGGCCTGCAGAAAGCCTGATGTATGCTTCCTTTTCATTTAAGTTGTACAGGTACACGCGTGTTTGAGGGAAGTAGGCAGGCGAGGTTTGGGCAAAATGGTTTATTGGCTGGATTCAGATGTGTCCTATCTACAAAAACACTGTCAAGACAACCTTGAGGAAAGCACTTAAAGAGAGCTCCTTAGCATTCAGCAGCAGTAATTGAGAACTAAACCCACACGTTGATACAGGAAACAGTAAGAGACAAAACAGAGCACTGCTGGCAAAGCGCACTTAGTATATGTAACAAACAGAAAAAACAAAGAAGAGCCAACAAACATGTGATCCTGTGTATAAAATGATGCAGCTCAATCACATGGACACATACATATATGCACTTGATCTCTTTTCCACCATTAACACCGAAAGCTCATTAAGACCAAACATCCTGCCAAATCTTATCTGGGTGCCTGGCACAGTTGTTTTCTCTAAAGCTCAAATCCAGATTCCCATAAGCCCCCAGCTCGCTTCATGCTGTTCACACTCATCCCCTGAAGTGACCACACAGATGCCCATCAGAGCACACACCAATCTAAACACAGAATCTCATGTGCATCTGTGCATGTGATGTGTACAAACACACATTTAAAATACACCATGCATGCTTTAACAAACACACATGACATGGCATAGATATTTTCTATATGCATGCTGTTAAAGGATCTTAAACTCTAATGTACTATAAAAAAACACTAGATACATACACTTTCACCTTTATTTTAAATAGAACTTCACCAGAGAGACAACAGCATCATTATTTCTGCTGCATTGAGTTTGATTAAATTTCTAAACCTTCTTCTTCCCTGGATGTAAAAATGTACCTTTTACAACAGCAGCAGCTCTTGCCAGAATAGCAAAGACTCACTGTGGGGACAGACAAAGAAAAGCACAGCAAAACTGTTTGATGCTGGAAGATTAAAGGACAAAAAAGGTGCTGTATCTCGAAGAATCTCCTCAGCCAACCAGCGACTTGAACGACTTGCTCTAATGACTTGGCTTCTTCAAAGCCTCTTGGCGTGGTCTGCATTTACTCCCTTTAAAGATGGTTGTGTCTAATTATCTCATTGTATGGCAGCTGCTGGACAATGTGTGTGATCTCTTGTTATCTAACAGCGCGTCAGCTGCACATGGCACAATGTCTTGGTCAATATTCACCGTCTTTCAAATGAATAATAGTAGCAGCTCTAAAATCCCTCTGTCCGTGGTAAACTGTAACACTGACACTGACAGCTGATGCTCAAATACTGTGTCTCAATGTCATGTACACTTTTTCAGATGACTAATTCGCTCTCTTCCCTCCTCTATTTCACTTCTCTACTCTCTTCTCGCTAGATGAGATCAACTCGGAGAGTTTCAGTGTGGCCTGTGGCCTTTGTGGGCGGCTTGCGGTACGAGTCCCCCAAAGTCAATGCAGCCGGAAAGGTCTATGGCTGGAAGACGGTGTTCGACCCCCATCGGCCCTTTGCCATCGACATGGCTGGCTTTGCCATCAACCTGAGGCTCATCCTCTTCAAGCCACAGGCGTATTTTAAGCTTCGCGGGGTGAAGGGAGGATACCAGGAGAGTAGTTTGCTCCGGGAACTTGTCACACTCAATGACCTGGAGCCTAAAGCAGCCAATTGCACTAAGGTATATTCCTTCTTTTAATGTTTACTGCTACTAAGCATCTTGACATGAGGCATTTAGGAACTTGCATAACTGTTTGTGAGGTTAAAAAGGTATGAAACCTGCTGTAGCCAGTACCATAGATGTAAAACTGTTTAGGTCCTGCTGTTTAATGATGTAGAAAAGTGAAAACAAATCTGTTTCGTTGTTTTTGGACTTTTTTTGGAGTTTTTCTGTGTATGAAATATTGGATAATTTGACCTCTCTGGGTTAACAGTTGTTTAGATCAAACCATCTGCAAGGTTTTTGAGGGAAAATGTGTTCCAGTTAGTTGAAAAGGGGACCCAAGTGCAGAAGACATACTTAGAGGCAGGCAAAGTTGAACAGAATTATTGAATAATTACAGTAATTGGAGATGGGTTGAGCGCACAGGATGGCTGATTATGGCAGAGTGGAGAGGAGGAATGGAGAATGGAAAAGCACTGTGGCTTGCTGAGGTAGCAGGTACACATTGGTTAGCAAGCAGGCAGGCAACTTGAAGGTTAGCAGGCAGGCAACAGATCCTGAGGCACAAGGGAAAGGGTGTTCGCAACAGGCTAGGAATAGAGATTAATGCTGCATTCAGACAATATGTAACTCGAACATTTCCAATGTCCAATGGCGTGCCACTTAAATTTCCAATTTGTAAACTCGGCAAATCCATCTACCTGACATCATGAAGATGCAGTTGTCTGACGTCAATGATGAGGGCACCCATAGAATTGCACATTGTAAATAGTAAACCATCAACTAAACGGCAATGTGAAGTAAATGTGCCTGTATTTCATTAAATAAATACTTTAATATATTAAAATCTTTTCCGTATGTAAATTGATGCTGAAATATGCCGGCAATGTTATTAGGTAGCTGGTTACAGTAAACAATCTCTGAAACTCATGTCTGAACAAAAGTTATTGGATAAAATGTCTGACTTCTGCAGATTATCTACTGATGTAGCTAAACGGAAACACAGTCAACAAGTATATTTGTCACTCAGTTTCATTAAATAACTTAATAATCTTTTTAATTAACACCTGAGCTAGACCACCACTGAACTGAGGTAACGATCTGGTGGCAAATGGGAGTTGAGCCAGGGTAGATGCTGCTGAGGTGATGAGCTGATGGACTGCTTGTGGGTGTGTGTGTGTGTGCGTGTAGGCGACCTGATAACAGACAGGTGTGCTGGGAGAGGAGCTGAGCTGGGAGCCAGGAAGGGAGACCACGCCCACACACAAACTTACACACAGATAGAGACAGACAGGGGAGCACCGGGAACAAAGGAAAGAGGAAAGCACAAGACAACACTGGTGGCACAGCCGTGGCCATGACAAAATAACACTTTAATAGAACAGCTAACATCTCGTAGACATCTAAGACAAGCATGGAGCCCCAACTTCATACTGCTCTGTCACAAGCCAAAAACAACTGTTTTTTAACTTACGTGTTTGGAATGTAAACTCTTAATCTGTAACATAATAGTAACTACAGCTGTAAAATGAATGTGGTGCAGTAAAAAGTAGATGACATTAAATCCTTGCGGGAGCAAGGCAGCTGCAGTCGCTGAGTCCAGTAGCCGCAGTTGCTTTTCTTTAGAATCAGATTCAGAGGTGTTACAACCCGGCTCTCAACCCGCAACAAAGGAGGAAGATGTAACTGAGCTTAACAACAATAAACTGAAATTTATTAATACAAGCAACAAAAGGCTAACAGTGAAGTGCGGATATTAGTAGTGTGAGATGGTGCAATGTTTAATACGTGGTGCTGTCAATATAAGAACAAAACAAAACTGGAAGGCACAGGACCCAACACTGGTGTCTATACGGGCAGGCTTAAATAATTGGGCTCACTGGCCAGGTGCCCGCAGTTCCCTTGATTGCCTGCAGATACACAAACAGACACAGATACACAAGTGGAAAGAAACTACAATCTACTATGGTTTTCACAGTACTAAAATTTAGGCCCCCCTACTGAATGTCACCCTTAGCTACAGAGAGAATTGTTATGCAATAGCATAGTTTGTAGTTTTACGCTACTAACACCATTGCAAGCCCGCTGCCTTGATGATGCAAGATACAGTACTATTCATAACCAAAAACAGGAGGACGTGTGAAACTATGACTTCTGAAAAATAAAATTTAATCAAGGCTGTCGGAGAAACTGCTTCCAATGTGGGTTATATGTTTTCGATGCCTCAAACATACTTGATTAACCTCCCTGAACTGAAAAATAACAAAAAAAAAAATCAACACATTTGTTAGGCTACCGGTCCTCCCCTACGTTACATGAATTTGAAAAAATTACATGAATGCTGAAAGCAGTGGCCAGTCAGGCACATGCTCTGGAGGTGATCAGGTGAGAAATTAGAATATGAAATGTGTAAATGCACAGGAAAAAATCCTCTTTCTTCTGCTCCTAATGCCATCTGCAAGAATCTACTGCTCCCAACAGCAGGAGGAGTCTCTGCTTGTGTACATTCTGCGCACCCCCCCTTGTCACGCATGTTCTCACTCATGCCATGGTGCTAGTACTGATGTGGCAAAGAGGCATGACCTCAAACAGTGGGGAATAACTTCTGAGGGGGGACAGTGACATACTAGCCTCTCATCCCACAGTTAGACATTGTCGCAGCTGCCTCTGAAGCCTGGGGTGCTCTACCTTGGGCAGCGAAGTGTTAGTTCTCTTTGAGAACACGAGTTGATACGAGAGGGACCGGGGTCTTGGCGAGACTCTCGCTGTGGAGAGTCTGCAGGGCAATCAGCTTCTGCTTAGCAGAGCAAAGAGAGAGACGGAAGGTTTTGCATAATGTAATATAATTGTATATGTAATTGCTCATATATAAATACCATGGAAGTGTGGGAAATGCACTTTCCCAAAATGAAATTTAAGCAGAGGGTTCCCATTTGGACTCGCATGTCCATGCGATAGTTGCGGCCTTTTCCGAATGCAAATTATTATACATTTGTTGCTGAAAAGGACGTTATTGATTATATTTCTTGCACCGCCCACACGTACATATATGTCAGTAAGAGGCTTGAGGGGTAGCAGCGGCAACGTTCTTCTCCTCCATGCCCTCGTCCACCACAGCCTTTGGTCTGGGTCACATCACTAAGCCTCTCTCTGGGTGAAGAGGAGTCAGCCAGAGGGCTTTAGCTAGCCAGTATTCACACTGCAATCATCCCTACACACACAAAGAGAGCGAGGGTGGGAGGGTGGGGGTACTTTCAGCCAGCTTTTTCTCCTGCTCTCCCCCAGTCATTCAGAGGGGTAAATGAAAAGAGGTGATTCAGGGAACGGCTGAGAGAGCGGAATTGGAGTTAGGAGGGAACGGGGAGGTAGGGACGTCACACTGATTACAGATGAGCGCAGGGACGGACAGAACGGCGGGATGGAAAGGGGAAGAAAAAAAATGGAAAGTCGTGCATGGGCATCTCTCCTCCTTATAATCTAACACTTCAGATGCGAGCGTGACTATTAACCTCCCCCTACACCTGAGCAAAGTGGGAGTGGGCTCCTGGCACATCTCAAACACGCCCTATGCATAATTCATGGCCGCCGCCACGGCGAGATGAAAGGAAGGAGGGTTCCAATACAGAGAAGAGGGAAAATGAGCTTGACACTTTTGGCCCCCCCCCCTCCGTTCCCCTTGCCATCCTTTTCCTGGATGTTTGTCCTGTCTCTGGGGCCAAATAAACCCAGTCTGAAGGCTTGGTAGCACAATAGCATAACCACAAAAACTGTGCAAAGAACTGCACTGCTACTGCAAAGGAAAGGGCCTCATACTATTATAAACACTATACTGTGTGGAAACATTTTGAGTCGGCTATCATTTGAAGGTAGCCATTATCCTATGGTCAGGAGAGGGCTTTACACGGGCCAAGCTGAGAGGGCTGTGTCATATTTGTCAGATAATACTCTCGTGTGGTCCCTCTTCACTCCCTTCTAATGCAGGGTTCACGCTCAAGCAGCTCTTTACACATAGACAGGTCCTGTTGGGAGCTATAACAGGAAATGACTGTTTTGAAGAACATGAGGCAGAGTGGGCGCTGAAAGGGAGAGCAGACGAGTGCATAAAGGAAACAACAATGGTGCTGTAATGCTGCTGCTGTTTTATTTTCTCACCAGATACTTGTTTGGCACACGAGAACGGAGAAACCTGTCCTTGTAAACGAGGGGAAAAAAGGCTTCACAGACCCCAATGTGGAGATTTGATCATTTTCCCCCACACTGCGGTAAATAAATAATATTTTGTATATTTTATTATACCTTCCCATTACAGACTTTGTCAACACATTGGAAAAAGCAGGGGAATTGGAAATGTCATGATCATGTTCACCTGGTCTCAACTAGTTAACACTACAAAAGGAGCAGGTGTTCTTAATAATTCCTAATACGCTGTACATTCAGTTTTAAATGTGCTTTCAGTTAAGGTACAATTACAGCAGATGTTGTCCGTTATTGAATGTCACCAATGAAATAAACATGTTCAATTAACTTAAATAAGGCTTAGCACTCTTTCTCAGCATATCTTAATTCTTTCTACTGCAGGTGGTTGGCCTTGGACCTGTGCAGGAAGAAAACGGCCTAGTCTCTTGATAAGTGCAACCAGCGCTCATCTCTTAATCATCAGGAAAAAAAGGAAACGGGGGCCTTTTTGAAGGGGGATTTAATCCTCTTGACTGAATCTGACATTTTTAAAATATGGACTGAAACCGTAAAAATGTATCATATTAAAGCACAGATTAGTAAGAGGCAGGTCTACGACTGAAGTGCAGAGACGACATAAAGGAGGCCTCACAGGGTCAGTGACCTGCACCTTCAAGGTACGACGGCCTGCTGAGGACAACCTAACAAAAGAGACAGCACAATATGAAAGCCAGCGGATTCAACCAAACAAGCAGGTTAAATAAAATCCTTCACCTCAAAATGGAAGGGACTAAGGGAGGGAAAAAACACACATTGTCTGGATCTGCACATGGTACAAGAAAGAAATTACTCTTGGATTTAAGGACACGACCTGCATCATCAGCCTGAATAAAAACACAACTCCAAGGACAGATATGTCTCATGTGGATTTTCCTTTGAGCAAACACAAACATAGCAAGGGAAGGAATGTTCTTTTGATAACTATGGAATGTTTGCTTTAATTTAATTTAATTGCTTTGGGCGTTTTACAAGAGCTTGACTTGCTAGTTCAATACTACTGACTCTTATCTACATTAATTTTTCATTTTATAGTGTCATTATAACTCATGCATTTAAGCCACCCATACACTTGAGGAGAGACTGCTGTTTGAAATGTACCCCTTGTGCTTGGGAGCTGAAATGTAAATGTAAACATCAAAATCTTAACACTCTTCTTAGCACTTAGAAAATACACAAATGATGTTCCTTTATGGCAACATGTGTAAATAGTAATTCAAAATGAGAACAATCAGAGGATTAATGACACATTTTGACAAAAGCACTGTAATTACTGTATTTATATGTAAAAACAAAACTCTTCTCTTTTCCCCCTGGTGAATTCCTCACAATGAACCACAACAAGGCACAGGCTCACTATAGGTTCAACACATGGAAATAGTAATAGCACATCACCAATTTTATTTGATAATACAAATTCCACTTTGTGACACATTCATAACGCATAGGCAAGAACTTCAAAACAGCTACATGATAAATTCACAAATTCTGAACTAATTGCCATGTAAGCTTTCATGAAGTGTCATTGTTGACGTTGCAGGGGGAAAGTTTGTCATTTTAGTGAGTTCATATTTCCTGTTGTCTATGCACGCTCACATGTACACGAGCCACAGCTTAACAAGGTTAGCTGTGTGCAGGTACACAAAAGAGCACGATGAAACAGCGTCAAAGCCTAAGGATTTGGTTTTACTACGCTTGCCAGTCCCCCTTGCCAATTCCCCGAAAACATAAATTTAGATGCTCAGGCTGCATCTGACTTTTAATACAACTCAAGTTATGAATAATAGATTAAAATGTCTTATACATGGCCCCAAATATTTTGGTTTTTTTTTATAACCAACGTTGGCTTCTACTGAAATGAGATAATAAATGCTACTTTGAATTGACAGCAGGCTGAAGAAAAGCACAACAAAAATAAACCTTATTTTTGCCAATGATTTGGTAGCAACGTTGACATGCTATCTCCAGTAATGTGGACTGATGTTTGTATCTCAAGGGGGTTTTTGTATTAGTGCCCATCTGTTGTGCATTAGCTGGATCACAGAAAGGAGTCTCTGCACCTCTAACGATAGTAGCTATGTCACTGTACGCCTGAAAACTGTAACAAAGTTATTCTACACCTCACATAATAGAATCTCTCCTCTACTCGATAAATCATCCGTCTAGTGCAATACACAGTGGTGGTTCTTATCTAACATTGCCCAGCAGAAGTAGCTGGAGATAATTCAAACACAGAGTCTCTGTACTGTTGCCAGATTATCTCTGTGCACCCCCCTTCAACACACACAACCCAAAATACACTGCTGCAGTATGAAAACTTACAAAGACGTTATATTGCCTCTCAGGCTCATCAGCCGGAAAAAGCGTGTTATTACATATTTCACTTGGAATATGACGAGATACGCATTCAGACAATGGCTGTATTGTATCTCTAATCAAACTGGCTGCTTTCATTGACTGCATGATATTACACAGCACAGGGATCGGTCATGGAGATCACAGACTATCTTTGGGTTTGTTCTATTCTTCAACTTGCCTCCCATTATTTATTAAATCACATCAAATTTTATATATTTATTTATGTATTTATTTCAAGTGTGGATGTGCAACTGGATGATAGCAGCGTTTGCCCTTAAATCTGTATTTTCCAGCTGCTCTCTAAAAAAAGCATGTGCACATACAGCATACTGTACACATGGATTATCATATAGATCAATAACAGGTTAGTGCTACCAACAGGTAGGCACACACACACGCCATCTTCTTTTTAGCATTGCTGTTGATCTAAATTCTACTTCAGTGGTCCTTATCAGCTTTTAATCTAAATGTCCGCCTGAAATGTTTTAAGCACTGAAACAAATTAAAGAGTTTGAGGCCAAAATGGAAAAATGGCAGTGTGTTAAAGACTTAATTAGAACACTATCCTTTTAAACGGCGGCATGACTTGTTTTCATTTTGTGCAAACAAGTTTTCCCAAACTGTAGTTTGTTGTATATCATTTACTGTTCAAGAAAAACTCAATTCCTGCTCTCACCTTCTAAATGTTGATGTTGTCGAGATGCTGGCAAACAAATGTCATGTGGCGTACAGGTTGGATTTGTTATATTTTATTTTTAATTTTTAAATAAGATTCTGTGATGTTACTCTCTGGGGTGTCCTGAAGCAGCAGAACAATTCAAAGGGCTTTACCTTGAAACTGAAGTTGTTGCAACTGTGTCTGACATCGTATCTGAATTTCTTTCTGACTCCAACAGGTCATGTATTGAGCAATACTCAAAGAGAATAAGTCTACTAGAAACAACCTACGTATACATCAACATAGGTACAGGTTAGTCAATAATTTAATGTCAGTTAATGAGCATTACCCTCTGAGGCACATATAAGGCACAATACACACAAGGCCCAACTTTTCCTCATCTCCACAGTCATCTTCCAGCCTCATGTGATTCACATTTTCTGCATGTGACTCTTAAGGTTGTTTATTTGCCATATCAATTCTGTCTCAGAGTAAGATGTTAGTTGAATCAAGAGAAATAAATAACTGAGAAGATCATCTGTGCTAGAGTATTGTGTTTGTACAATGGATGTTTTTTCCACTGTGTGTTGTACTACTTGTTTCTATTCTGATATCAGACACATTTGGTCTGTCGGCATGGTGAAAAGGCTCAAATGCATACTGATGATAGCTTCATGCTACAGTTGCACACAGTGCATATTTCACCACTATATAAAATGTGAGAAATACTTCACAATTCTACAAATGCATTTAATAAAATGTCACGCAATGAGTCCAAAGTGATGCATTTGTAAATTTCCTTGATATTTACATAATTCAACAGTGGTTTTATAAAACTTTGACTGAATTGGGTTGCAGCAGCGCTTCATAAGACTTTAACAAGCTAATGTCAAATCAGTTTTAAGCTAGCTAGTAAATGTCAAATAAGTGACAAAAACATAACAGCATAAAGAGCCAAATCATATATTATGATTATTATCTATGAGCTAAGAGTTTGTAAATGTAAGCAAGACTTTGTTTTATTTATATATCTATATATAAAGAAATATCTTAGTAGTATATTCATGCTGTTTAAAATGAGTAGGAAACATCCAATTATGTTAACTTAACCAATGTCATTCTAATCCATGTGAAATGTCATGTAAAATCTTTCCAGTTTACATCATTAACCAGCATTTCGACAAGTGTCGGGTCAGACTATCAACCATATTCCATTGCCTCTATACTTTAAATGGGAAAGAAATCAGCAAGCTAACATTCATTGGAGTCGTTGGATTAAACACATCAGGTAAGATACATTTGTGCGTGGAACACAGTTAAGTTACTCAGCTAGTAGCAGGCAAGCAATAAAGGTCAGCTAGCATTACAGCGGTAACATGTTGATGACGTCTCACACAACGTTATTGTGTGAGATGTAGTTTATTGATCGGTTTCACAAAACTAAATGTTACTTTACTGCTTTACAACAGACTGCCACTTTTTTGACGGACAAAATTATTATAACATTAAGTTGACAAAAATCATGTGTAAGTTAGGGCACAGTACAAATGGGATCCAAAATTAGTTGCCTCACTGTTGACTAACTTACCATATACATTTTTTTCAAAATAAGGTCCCATGGGGCACAAGTTGAAGGGAGGGATTTAGGCTCTGTATTAGAGAATACCACAGCCATTCTCTCTATTTTCTCTGGTCATGTAGCACCAACTTCAAAAATATTTGTTTCTGCTCCATAGACAGCCCAGGTTTATGATTATATAATATAAATATAAATAGTCCTTTATAGAAAATAATAGTGATGGTATCCAGGCTGGTGAGCACAACACACACAACAGATGAGTTTTCAAAAATTTGATTTTCAAACACAGCTTGTAATCTTCACCTCTCTGAAGGAGCTCACAGCATATCATAAGAAGGTAAATTTGATAACCAACCAGTGTTATATCAAACAGCCTCTCAGTGTGCAGGATAAATAAAGCAGTTCACAAGCTTCCTTGGCCTTAGCTACTGACGAAGGGTCAAACAGGCCTTTATTCACAGTTCTTTTTACACAGCCTGTAATTTATAAATTCAGCCTGTGAGAGGAAGAGATTTTATAACACTTTATTATAATCAAGATCATTCTCTGTCACAGTCCCTTGGTCTCCAATTATGTACTATATGAGTGCAGGTTAATGATACAGTTACTAAATTGAATAAAAAGGATTCAACAGACTGTCATAAATGCAGTCATGAATTGAAAAAGTAGCCTGGATTACTGCTGTGTTGGCATCTTATGATATAACACAAAATGTCATGCTCACTGACATGTATCACTCTTGAGTGCTGCTGGTCGTAGCCGGGCATCAGTGCCTCAGAAGTCGAAGCTCACAACAATCGCCTCAATTATGTCCTCCCCAGCTACTCTCCCATAATCCTCCTCTCCTCATCCACACTCCACCCCTCACTTCCTGTCCTTACTGGACATCAACAGTCATGCCATAGTCGGGGCTGCTAGTGAACTGAATCTTCCCATCTGTTTCCTGCTCTTCAAACACTGTGATCTGTAATAAAGCAAAAAAATACCAGCTTAGCCGAGGTCATGAAGGGACACTGACAGTGGGTGGTTGAACACCAAAGTCAATATATGCACTCTCGCAGAAAAGACAAGTTGGGAAAGGCAAGAAGGAGAAACACAGAGATGGTGGATATCGCTAGCTGTATGCTGTAACTGTTGACCTGTGATGTGCTTTTACTTTGCCATACTGAAGGACTGAAGGAACTAGACCATGTACATACACTTTGTATGACATTTTTTGCATCTGCATCTAAATCACAGTGCATCATAGTGATTGACTTGCATGTAGATTTTTTTAGATGAACTGTGCAAAATTTCAAGTGCATCAGACTCTGAGGTAAGGCCATTTTCATTCATATTACTTGTGCCAACTGTAGGTCAATTGATATTCAATTTTGGAGCCTTTGCTCAGAGTTGAAACAGAACAACATGCAGAACTGATCGTCAGAAAGTGAAACAGGCAACTATTTTGATTCTAGGTTAATTATTTGAGACTTTTATTAGACACAAATTCTAAACATTTTCTCGTTCAAGTTACCACAGTGTGAGGTTTTGATGATTTGCTGTAAATTGAAGACTTTGGGGTTGTGGATGGTTAGTCAAAACATTTCAAGAAACTGTGATGGACATTATCATTATATTATATTCTGACATTCTATAGACAAAACAAGTAGCTGACTAATCAGAAGATTAAATAAAAATGAAAAGCGTGTGGCTAAATTTAGTTTCTATTTCAAGGGTGCCTGGGGGAATTTGGAAACCATTTTTCATGGTGATCTAAACATGATATGTACCAACTGTGGCCAAGATTGGAAGAAACAGGTAAATGAATGAAAGCAGAAAAAAAAATTTTTTATATATATTTATATATATATATATATATATATATATATATACACACACATTTAATTAGAGTTTTTTGAAGCAATACATTTTACATCCAATCAAAGTTAGGAAGTTAACAAATAAATCGGACGATGGAAAAGCAAATTATTGGTCCAAGACCGGTCTTGAGTACTACAACACTACAAGACACTAGTGTCACACTGTCCACTATTGCCGCTTTTCCCACTTTGCCACTCGACTCTACTCAACCAATCAGCAGTCTGCCGTGTTTTCATGTCACACTTTAGTATCACCTCAGCTCGTTTGGAACCTCGACTGAGGTGATACGAAAAAAAGTATCTGTTAGCAAGTACAGGTACAACTTTTCCGCAATGGAAAACCAAAAAAAGGCGAGTAGAGCTGGTACTATACAGTGGAAAAGGGGCTAATGTCATTATGATGTGTTTACTACAATGTATTATCCTGTTAAATAACAAACATATGGAACTGAAGACAACCTGAAGGGTAACTTGTGAAAAACGTGTTCCAGTACAGAACTTTACATCACTAACAATGTTGATATCTAACTAGATTTTAAAATGTGCTAAAGTACCTTTGATAAAAGTATCTCCTGAATGGTAAGCAGATATAGATGAGACCATACCTTGTTGTCTCCTCTGTGAAGCCAGGGACCTGGGACATAGAGAGTTTGCTGAGGACCAATGGACCAGTAGCGTCCCAGATTCTTGCCGTTGATAAACACTACACCTTTGCTCCAGCCCTGTGAACACAATCAGTGACTGTTCGCCAACAGGGAGGTACAGCCAATTAAATGCTGATGGCTAAAAAAGAAACATTTAACTACCAACAATACATGTCAAGCCTTCCTTTTTAATGAGTTGCAGATTTTGCTTAATACATCCTGAGCTGTTGTTAATTATAGCTCTAAGCTTCTTGACATCCAGCCTCTTCACTTTGTGTCTCAGCACTGGAACATTTTGGGAAAGTTATAAGCTAAAGAAAAAACATGAGTTATGCAGTATAGCAGGACAGAAATGACTGGTCAAGAGGCACTTATTCAAGGCTTATTCAATCAATAACTGTGTTAAGGAGAATTGCATACAAATTGGATCATCTTTTCTGTAAAGAGCCTCTTCAGACGTTCTCTGTTCTCACACCAGAGTAAATGAAATACAAATGTTTCTGTAAATATGTCCAATGAATTATAAGTAAGCCAGCACTCAAAAAAGCCTAGAAGAGCTATTTCTCAGGGTACTTTTCAAAAGTATTTCTAAAGGAGGTATGATAACTTGTAATAGTCTGAGCTAACTGTATGTAATACATTTAAATTTCTGGTGTTAAAATTCAGAACAGATCTATAAAGGAGAGATTCCCATGTCTAAAGTCTATGTGGTGAAGACAGTTTCTTGGACCAAAACTGTTCAGCCAAAGCTCAGGTAAAAATTGCTTACCAAAGCAATGCACATTTCAAAACAATGTACATAATATACAGAGTTTGGAAGGGTGTAAATTATCTATGAAAGTATTGACAACTTGATTTCTGTTAAATCTACAGAAAACTTGACATTCATATCCGATTCATATAAATAAATAGCTTAACTTTATCTTTTAAACTTTCATGTTCATTGGGAATCTTTGATAGGTTAGGTAAAACAAACTCACACACCTGTCAATATACTTTTGGATTATTTAATGTTCTTTATAGTATACTCTATTTCTGAGGCTGTACTTTGTTGTGCTGCACTACTCACAGGGAGTTTGATGAAGGTGTCTTTAGGAGAACTGTTCACATAGAGTCTGGCCTGGAAAAAACCTGGGAAGGAGGGCCGGTGACGCATAGACATCCAGTGGCCTGAACTCTCAAGTCTGTAAAAGGAGAATACAATGCACTTTTCTACTGGATGTTTCATGGCATGGCAGTACAACTCTCGGTTCTGTAATGTATTTAACAGATACATTCTGCATACATTGTCAGTGGCGACATTTAGGTGTCCGGTGTATCATGTCATTCCTATTTATATGTATTCAGTAAATGTCAAGTGAAAGTTTGGACATGGATGCCAGGGGAAATATTCAGAATCACTATATTTGTTTTGGCTATACAGTAGGTTATATTTTGCCTTCAAGTAAATTCAAAAGGTTGCCGTGATATAAGACCAAAATTCCTTCCTCTGTTATGCATTTTTAGTGTTCATTCATACAGGGCTTCAGGCCTTGACATTTTCATGATGGTGCTGAGGTAAAGAAATTTTAGTTTCTCAGTACACGAGGAGAGACAGCTTGGAAATATATCAAAACAGTCCATTAAGTGTAAACCTCTAAACAAACAAGAAGGTCAGCTACTCCTACTGACCCTGGTGTTTCATATCTGTGCAACAAATATGAGTTGCCTAGCGGTCTGAATCAAACATTAGAAAACCCCTAGAAATTATTTGTGATTGGGAAGGGTCTTGGAAGATGTCTGACTTCAATCTGGTGTTAATGACACTAATAATCTTGCATGCGATCAGCAATGTACAGGAAGTCATTCTAATCTGGTAATATGGAAACATAATGACAGCATTTATACCTTGGAGGTCAATGGGTCATGCAAATGACCTTAAAATGCTTGGCTGTTGTAGATAAATTACTAAACCTAATGACTATTATGGGATTGGTGCCACATTAAACAGGTCCATGTTTAACAGTTAAGACAGACCTTGGCAGTCAAACCTTTCTTAACAGAAATCATTCAGACCCTACATTTTCCACTGCACAGAATTCTAAGTTCTGTGTTTGTTAGTTAGTGATGTGTTTGTGTACTGGCCATGAATTCAAGGTTTAGAACAAGTATTTAATGCACAAATGTGTGTTCAATGATCTTGTCAATTATCTGGTAAATATATTGTAGCATTTAACAACTATCCTGTTAAAGGTTTATCCATGTTGGTGTGTTTCAACATTAAATCACTGTTCATGTTGGTTAATGCAGAAAGTTCTATGTTTCTGAGCCCTTTGGAAAGGGCATATTAAATGCTTTGAATTCTTAACATTTAAGCTGTCGGATACACATTGCCAACTGAAATTCAACTTAACGATGAAGAGTATTTTACTTCCCAGTTTCATGTGGTATTTTCATCATTGTACCTGGACCACCTGGACCTTACATTTTTGCTTTATGCTTTGCCTAGTTTGAATTTAGCTAGTGCTGTATGTTATGAAGACCTTGTGCTGTCAAACACTGGTGTGAAATATTCAATACTAGATTCATCTGCCTGCTTTACCTTTAGTGCTTTGATTTCAGTATTTCATCACCATGTTCCCATTGTAATTGTGTTCGGCAGAGAGCTTATCAGCTGGATTGAATCATGAGCAGGCAGGTATAATGACAGAAACACAAACATGGAAGGAAATATGATAATAATTCAAAGATACAAACCTGTTTACAAAGCCTGGCTTCATATCCAGACTATGAATAATGAAGTCTCGGAGGATGCGCTTGTTTAACTCGATATCTCCAACAAGTCCTGAAAGGTGAGTCATTGCTGCTTCAGGTTTTCTTAAGGCTCTTGAAACACTGTTTCTGTTAATGCCTCTAATGAAAAAGATAATTTGGCAAGACATGAAAATCAAAAAAGCAATCAGTTTACGTAACAATTTGTACCTTTGCGCTGCTCATCCAGGGTTTTCCCATAATTCACTCTTCCACAGTTCTCCACCAGTAAACTTAGAGTTCTTTTCCCCTTCAGTAGACAATATATAAAACATGAGAGGCATTACTGAGGTACAGTACATTCATCAGGGCCGGTCTGAGTCTGCACTTTTATTTTATAGTTGACTATTCAAAATTAGATAAACAGTCATTTGAAGGTTTGCTGTTGGCTAGAAGGGTAACTTCTGTATTTTTTAACCTTGAAACCTATTTTCACATGTTTTTGTTGAGACAGCAGTTTTTCTAAATGGTCCAGTATTGTGCGAGCGCACTGCAATTGGCATTAGGGAGACAGTGCTACAACTTAATCCTTAAGGGGCAATTGCGCCCTGTCGAAGTATGCCCACTTAAGTGCTTGTTTTGACAGGCTCAGACATATAAGTGTCTGAGCCTGTAACAACATTATTTATTGTACCTACAGAAATAGACTTTTTTTGAGGAGTAAGATCCTTTTTGCTGTTTGCCATTTTACCTCTCTGGTCTCCCGCTGCCTCCATCGGTAAGTTTGTGTTATTATGTGTTTTTAACCCCATAAAACACCAACTTACAAAAACAAACAAAAACAACTAAGTCAAACAATAACATAAACAAACTAACCAACCAAGGCAGAAGTAGACCAGCAACTCTCGTGTTCTGCAAGGTAAAATTACCGTCTTTATGAATGGAGTCTGGTGGCTTTGACAAGAGCGTCAGAGTAACTTTTTGGTTAACAAAAAAATATCTTACTCTTTACCTTCTGTAGGGATCAATTCCAAAATATTTTCAGCTACTTGTAATAACAATCTGAGCCTGCCAATGGCAAGAATAAGAACTTAAATGGATGTACTTTGTCAGCACACAATTGCCCACAAAGATTATGTTAAAGCCCTGTTTTGCTGCTGCTCACTGAAGCGCGCTCGCTCAATACTGGACCAATTTCTAGGTTGAAAAATATCAAAGCTAACCTTCAAAACTGTGACCTTGCTGTCAAAAACATCTATTAGCATACCCTGAAGCTTTCACATGCTGTTTTTGCATGATGTTAAATATTAACTAGAGGTGCTCCGATCAGGATTTTTTGGGCCGATTACTGATCACCAATTGCTAAAAGCAGTATCGGCTGATACCGATCACCAGGTTTGAAGCCTTTTATTTATCATGTAGCATTATACAGTATACTGTATACTTATTTAATTAGTCCTAAAATAATGTATTAAGTATTAAAATTAACAGATGATAAAGTATCATGAAATGACAACAGTTTTTTTTATTGCCAGGAGACATGGGTAACAAATTCCACTCCCTCTGTCTTAGAGATTTAAACCATAGAAGCCTTTGCCTGGTTACTGCGAACATCTTACATCTTAACAAATATAACTTTCCTGTGGAATAAACTACAAAAACAGAACATCATCTTTATAAATTTACTTTAACTTTAAAAACAGCAACAAAAATGGCTATAGCCAAAATATTTAGGAGATAAAGGAGCACAGGCATCGTGAGTCGATGATAAACTCTAAAGTAGCCGCTTTTTGTTCAGGAAAACTCAGGCAGGTTCTTTAAGCTTTAGGAGGTAGAGAGAGGATCAGAGAGAGGGAGAGTGGGCTACAGAGGAGTCTACTTACTGTCATCAATAAGATTTGAAAATAAGGGAAATTTAAATAAATAAATAAAAGTACAATGTTAATTCCATATTACACTGTTAGTATATTGTTAATAGTACTTATAGTTACTATATTCATTATAATTTCATATGGTTTACCACTAATATAGGCCTAATATTATTTCATTGGGTTGTTTTCAATTATTAAATCTATGTACAAGAAGTCTACATCTTTTACATAGGCCTACTGCCACCGGCTTTACCAGAGGATAAAGAACCAAACACTTTAAATACGCCCAGCAGGTTTTTATTTGATTTTATAAAAGTTAAAAATACGGGAGATTTACAGGCAAACATTTAAACGGGAGGATACCAGGGGAGAACGGAAAAATATGGGACATTCACAGGGAAAACGGGAGGGTTGACATGGGAGGAGTAGAGAGAGGAGTGGGGTAATGTGAGGCTACATCCACACTACACCGTTTTTTTAACAAATACGATCTTCTCCGTCCACAGCAGCGTTTTAGCTGCTTGTCAGAGTTGATTTCCGTCCATATTAAAACGACTGAAAAAAACAAATCTAGTGGCCGTTCACGTACAGTGGCCATGCGCGTGCCAGTGTAAACATGAAGCAGTTGCAGAAGATTTGGCGAAAGAAGAAAGTACTAGAGATGAAAAACTACACAGGTATTTTCGTTTTGCATTGACCAACGACAAAGTGGAACTGGTGGAACTGTTAGTGAAAGACAAAGAGACTAGCGGTAGAAAATGGACTGGGAGTCATCACCAAGTAAATCCAGCGACATGCACAGTACAAGTGTTATTTACACAGTAGTCAGCTGATTGGATGATGCCTCTCTTTATATCAGGACACTCACACTGAAGGATCAGTCTCTATCTGCCTGATGTGCTGTGGGTCAAGACAATTAAACTCTGGTGGCGAGTAGCGTGTGTGAGATGAGCACGAGTGCGACAGTTTCACATGATCACTCCTACTTGTTGCTCTGCTTGTCTGATTGCTGCTCAACTCTCATTGTAAATGATTAACTGGGCTCATCAATCGCTTACTGTCTGAAAAGTACTAAGGTGCTAGCTAGCTTTGAAAACTGCTCAGACTGCGTAGTGAAACCATTTCAGCTACCGTTGAAAATTTGTCCAGCGAGTATTGCATCATCTGATCGGCTTTTCTGATCGGCCTTTTTAGAGACCACCGATCAAACTAGCTAAAGCCATTATCGGCCGATTACGATCAGTGACCGATCGATCGGAGCACCCTAAATATTAACAACTTTATCCTTCTGAAATCAGCTAAAAGCATACTAGGTCTAAACTACACACAGAAGGACCAAAACACAGACACAGGGTACCTTCCCATCAGGGAGTGCGAGTTCTTGCGTCTTATAATCCAGAACACCAACAAAATGTTTGTCCACAAAAACCTAAGAATAAAAAAAATCAAAACTTGAAATGCAAAGCAAATATTTTTTAAAGCAGAAATAGCATGAGGCATTTATGCATTTGTCCTCACATTACATTCAGTCTTTCACTGAAGATTTTGGAGATCAACTGTTGACAATTGCATGCTGCAGTAACTGTTTGACATTAACACCAGAGCAACTGGTCGCAGCCTGAGCTTGTTAATTGTGCTCCACAAGTACACTGATCAGAGGTGTGATTTCTCACAAGCTTAGATTACAGCTTTCTAAATGTTCTCTCAAAGAAAAGTATGAATGTGTGACAGTAGATGTATTATGTTTGTGTCTGTTGTCCTGTATTTACCAGAGCTCTGTCCCTGACGTTGTTCTTTGAGTTGAGGGCTCCTTCACTGGTGATTGTGGTCTCATACAACGTGTAGCCGTAAGACTGACCATTGTTATTGTTGAAAGCAAGATTCTCTATGTTCACCGGCCTCTCTGACTTCAAAGGCTACAAAATATGCAAATAAAGACCTTAGGACAGATACACATGTTATACATGTTTATACAATGTACCACTATAAACAGGTGACTAAATGTGCTGCAGAAATGTCAGTTTTTTTGAAAAGGCTACATGTTTGCTATATTTAAAGTGAAAACATACAATCTCAAAACCACTCTCAATGCAGATGGGATCTTATGATGCATGCCGCACAATCTCCCACTCGCAAGATGGCACCGCCCAAAGTGATGATTTCTCAAACCTAATGAAGCTTTCCTGTCTGGCGTTCAGAGCAATTCTTTCATTCAGCAACATTCTTTTGCATACCCTTGGGAGGTGCATTATGCCCTCTTCAATAGGCAATAAACACTCCCTGCTATGACACGATTAACCACCTACCTCCAAACATCCTGATACAATATCAAACTTGCGCATCCCACTCAGTCTCTCTGAAGCCACTGAAGAGAAAACGCTCTTTTTAAACGAGGGAGTGTGGCTGGTCAGGGGCAAAGTAATTTTCGTCTCAGAGGGAAGCAAATTATAGCGACGAGGAGTGAATAATTAATGTTGTAAGCAACTGCCAGACGTGCTACATCTGGTTGGAATATAAATGCCCCTGAAGAGCACGGTGTGAACGTCAAACTAGACCGTTGGACATGAAAGCAAACAGACGTGATGACAACCTCCAAACAGGTTTTTGGTTTGGCAAGGGGAAATTTTCTGTTGCATTCATACTTTATTTCAACAACCTGCTTTACAGTCATAAAGCTGGCCACGATTGATTAGTGCTGGTCCCTGAGCAGGCCACTAGTGCAGCTAGGAGAGAATGTCTTGCTCAGGGGCAACTCATCAGCAGTTGTTCTTTAGGGACGAGTGTATTTCCCTTCTCAGACTTTCTCAATAAGTGCAAGAAATCAAGCTGGTGATGATTGCAAGCTAACTTCTCTCACTTTCAAATTAGCACAGTCATGCATAAGATTTTTCTGTTTCTTTATTAAGCAGTAAAAGGATTATGTAGGGGTATTTTTTATCTATTAGGTACATATGCAACTGTATATCGTCTGATTTGTTTTATTTGGCTTAACCAAATGACATCCTGGAAGATGTGCAGCAGGACAATGTGGGTTACTTCACATATGATAATGTTTCATCGGATCATACTGTTCAAAAGCCACTAAACTCAATAGAGATACAAATATTTCACAATGTAACCTTATTTGAGATCATTAAGTGGATGCATGGCAAATTAAAGCATTTAATATGTCTTGCATCAAGCATAAAATCACTCATTCAAATATTTTTCAAAGTTATTTATCTAATGAAGCAACCAATGGCAACACAGGCACAGAAGCGCAGGTGACCTCAGTGATTATCCGTGTCATTGTAACCTAATGCTGGGGTTGTTTCTACCATGCAGATATGGCAAGAAGCTTGTGCTACTGCATGTGCTGCTGTAACAGTAGGGACTGTAAGGTGACACAATGATGGTGGAACAAGCTAATACATGCCGTTATAGCAGGGGCATCCCTCTCTAACTTCAAGAAGCTCTCTTCCAAGAACGCTTTCTCTTATAAGACCTCTAAGCCCTAACGTCTAGCATGCACTTCCTGTGCTTTTCTTCTTTTATCTCTTTACAATCCTCTTGTATTGATTGCACTATTAGTTGACTCTTACTTGTTTCCCTAGGTATCTATTCCATTGATCCCGCCCATGGAAATAGCTCTTACTAATATTTACTGCTGCTCTTACTAGTATCTATTGTCACTAGTAGATCTCTGTACTGTATTTGCTTGTATGTTGTTTCACTTTGGATAAAAGCATCAAATGAATAAAATGTAAATACAACTGCCCTGTGGCTAGGACAGTCTTACAGAATCACACTTGAGAACATGTGCTATGCAAGGCTCTTTGAGCAGGAGAATACATTTTGTAAGTAGTACATAAACCACAACAGACTGCACATTCACATAATTAACAACCACTTTACGTGATTGCCTTTTGTGTATCACTCATGTATTACTTATTTCACATAGTACTGTTGCCTGTCAAAAACCTTGTTACTCTGTTTTGAGCAATGCCACACAAATAATGTTTATTATTTTACTGCTTTAAATTTTGGCACTCTTTTTTGCATCTCCAGCTTACCTTGTCAGTGAAATGCAGACTGTCCCACAGAGACAGGTGCTGCTGGATGACAACAGGCTGGTACGCTCTCCTCTCCTGAAGAGAGGGCAGCTCAGGGAGAGGTTGGGCTGAAAAGCAAGAAGAAAAAATAAAGGTAGGTTGCAGTTTGTCTGAATGCATATCAATAAATTTTCATTTCATTATCCTTTATTTACCCATTTTGTTGTATAACACATACATTGTCCACCTTTATACATAATTCGAAAAACACAAAAATAGACATGAATGTATATTTTTAAGCATATGGAAATTCAGTCAGGATGAAGTTAAAGATGGATATTTCTGCTCTTTAAAGAAATTGCTTAAAACTATCTACACATCTAGAGGGATGTGTAGGGAGGGATGTAGGGATTTGTAAATGACAACTAATTATGTAAATAAGTCTAAAAGCCATGTTTTGGGTACAGCTGGTACAAAAAATTAAAGTGGGGTGGCTTACTACTTTAGGCCTGCTAAAGTTTGACCTGCAAAAGAATTCAATAAAATGCACAAAAAAGCAACTGGACCATATTCTGGGCTATTAAAGCATTCTCTTGAGGAGTTTTCATATTTTAAAGCATGAATCACTCAGTACAAATCATAAAAGTAACATGTCCCTTGGAGACTGCTCCTAAGGCTCCATGGGTGAGCCATTTGCCCTCCACAGCAGCATCTAGTTTGTGCTCTATGTTACAAAACAGTCTCTTTACAACAATTAACAGTGGTTGCCGGTGCCCTCTAACTGCTTTTAAAGGTGTTAAAGCATGCAGAGAACCAGCGCTCCCTCTGGAAAAGGCTTGACAGCATTTCCTTATCACCAAGTGGTAACAGCTGGATCACTTAAGAAGCTTTGAGGATAATGGCCAACACCTTCCTCCAATCTACAATGCTTGCAAGCCAGTGCCTTCGGTAGAGTATGTAATGGGTCATATCTAAGAGGGGAAGAGTGTTCATTAAGAAGAGACATTTCTATGAAACTGTGTCACAGACTTGAATTTTTTTTTGCAACAAAGGCATTATTATCCCTAATTACCTATATAATCCTGTGCAGAACAGATCGTGGTGCTGGGAATGGTAGGGTTCAAATTTGATCATATTTGACATTTAACTTTCTTCACAGAAGAAGAATGAATACTTAAAATGGGCCATATATTTGATGTTCAGAGAAAATGCTTTAAGATAAACGGGTACCATCAATAGTGAGCAGGCATGCCGAAAGTGCACAGATGGATGTGTAGCTTGTTTTATATGATATACTGAGTTTTTGCAATTTTTGACAGCTTTTAATAATAAGAAAATCCCAAAGCATATAGTATATCACAAGTGTACTTTATGAGCCACGTTGACGTCAAAGCAGTGTTAATACATTTGACAGATCAGCCTGAATCCATGACAGCTTAAGCAAAAACAATACCACAGGGAAAAGAGTAACTGACACAATGTACATGATTTGACAAGCAAACAATTATCAAACTGATCTAATTAAAGAATTAGGTCATGTGTTATATGTGTTTTGTAGTTGCTGAGTAAAACACAGCTTCTCAGACTCACTCGCATATCCAGGCCACTGCTCATTGTTCAGCAGACTACAAAACAAACATAAGTATGAATCACGCACAGGCAGCCTTTCAAACTATCTTCAATCGCCACAACTGTGGGCAAATTATTACTTTGTTGTGCTGGATTCAATCCCACATTGCCAAAAGCTACATTTTCAGTCCTGGCCACAAAACACTTGAGACTTCTGCCCCCAACCACAAAACCTTGTTTTATAGAGACAACTGCATGAACAATAACCATGACACAAGGCCATGTAATTTTCACAATGGACAGTAATTTGTCTTGGCACAAATCATACATGCATGCACACAACACACACACACCCATATCTAATCCCCGCTTGTAATCATATGCAAAGTTATCCTACTTTAGCCAACAGAGAGCAGGTTCTACAAGGAGAATTAACTTAAGTGGGGAGATGAAAGGAAAGGGAGAGAAAGAGAGACAGAAAATGTGGGGCCCGTCTCAGCAACAACACACAACACTCACTGTGGTAGAGGCTGAATAAATTCCTCAGAAGATGGTACTTGGTGGTGTAATCCCCAGCCTCGGATAATGGAGCATCGTAATCTGAAAGATAATGCGCTATCAGAACAGCAGGCTCTGCAGCCAGAGAGAGGCAGGGATGCCTCTTACCGTGGCAGATGCTTTCACTGTGCTCCCCTATCAAACATCTTGAAACAGCAGCAAGCCGAGACACATTTTGAGTTATCTTGACAGAAAATGGAGCCGTTTGAGGCAAAAAGGTAAAGGGCATTCAGAGGAGTAAACACAGGTACGAAGACTGCTGAAGGTCAGAGGCGGGCTTCCCTACTGCGGAACCATTTTCAGAATCCTCCTCGTTTCTCAAGAGCGAGGTCATTACAATGTTACGTGCCCAAGAGGAGGATATAAAAGCCACTAGACCATGTTTGATTTACATTTCCCATGCATTCTACTATTAGGTAATTAATTCATCAGTGTTCAGTACATCTGCAAATTTCAAAGAGAAGGTCAGAGGCTCAGGAGCAGGTATAGCACCATCTCCAGACATTCCACAAGTAAATATCCAAATATAATATCTCAATATCCTAATTAATTTTAATCTACCTTTGCTGTTCACATTTGTTTCAAGCAGACAGGCATAGACTGTAGTGACTGTATTTCAGTTAAAGGTTATTGTTTGACAATTATGTGCACTCCTGAGTCAAATAAAATTTGGATTGTTTCAGCCTGCTTTGGTGAATTATCAGTACGCTTTAAACATTTGGATAAAATCAGCAGAAGTGTAAGTAACTGTGAATGTGGGTCTGGCTATTAAAATTAAATGTTACACAGTACTGGTCAAACACAGATTCAATACACATACCATAGCTTGTTACCATAGACTTAGGTGCTGGTTTTCCGACAGCAAACGCCCCGCTCATGAAGCCAAAATTCGTGCCTCCATGGAACATGTAGAGGTTGATGGACATGTCCAGTTTAAGGATCTCTGTGACCACAGGTATCATGTCTGTCAAAAAAGTAAAAAGACCCAAACAAATCTCATTTAATACATAAAGTCCGTGATTTAGTTTATTTATTCTGATATAAACCAGAGACTAAATCAGGGAATAACAAATGAAAAGCTAAACATGAGTCACAAAAAAATCTATTTGACTTTAACAAGCCAGAGCCACTGATTCAATAATTCTATCACTCTCAATTCCACTTCAATTGAAGCACGGGCAGACCTCAGCCACAGATCCTATTACAGGTTAGTATAATTCATTACGGGGCAATGCTCACACCCGTAAAAAATTGCCTTCCTACCTGCACAAATTAGCTACCTATATTTTGCAGCTAACATAGCAGAGCAAGTAATTAACTATTCAAATTGGACTTTAGTAGTCAAATTGAACCGACTTTAATGATTTCAATCAAGGGCATGAGCCTTAGTGAATAACAATTGAGCAGGGTGAGTGATGGAGCCGGTTGGTTTCATGGTGGTGGCACTAGCTGTGACCAACTGCGGGCTGTGTTGCACTCTGCAGAGCACTGAACTGTCAAGGACATGAATCCCCGCTGAATATTCCAGCGTTCATTTCATAGCTGCGACACTTTCTGTGTGGGGAGGCTCTTTTTTTTCCATTTTCTCTTTCTTACTGAGGAGAAAATACTTAAGGCAGCAAGACTGCTGGCCCTTTCATTTTCAGAACATTTTTGTTAAGATGTGGATGGCTGCTGGGAATGACAGAGAGTAAAAAGGAAGCTTGAGGCTCTCCACTGTGTGTTTGAAATAAGATGTTTTTTGAGAGCTCTCAAGATGGTGATGGCAGGGTGTGTGGCTGCCATTAATCTTTACAATTGTGAAACAGGTGCTATCATTTATGTCACGACTGTACATTATACAAGAAATATCACCCTTCTGGCTGCAGCATGTGGACCATGTTATATGGGCGATATGTGGATATACTGTGGGTCCTGTAGTACTTAGCAGCTGGCTCTTTCACATTAATACTGTACTTTTTATACTTTCGGGCCCATACCATCAGCCAAGAAAAGGTGGTCCAGCGTAAATAGTTTACGGCATATGTGTTGTGACATGCAGTTGACACAACCTGTGGGTTGTTTGGTTATTAATACACAGAGAATTAATTCTAAAAATCAATTAATTGTTTATTATTTATCAAGCAAAAATGCCAATCATGAGCTGGTTGCAGTCTCTTAAATGTAAAGATGTTTCTTTTTTTTTACATTACATATCATCTAATCCAAATTAAACATGCTTGGATTCTGGACTTTTGGTCAAACAAACGAAAGCAATTTAGTGAAATCTCCTTGGGCTCTGGGATATTACAGAGAGGGACATTTTAGATAAGAGATTAGTCGATTAATCAAAAAAAGTTATGAAGACTGACTAACTGAAAATAGAATAACCACTTTTAGTTTACTGATAAGTTCACACAATGTCTGCCAAACTACATCTTTGTAAGATACTTAAAAATATATATAAAAGGGGCAATATATAGTTTTCAGCAGCCACTTGCGGTGCTGTTTTGAGACTGCAACCAGGCTACCTAACATACTTTTTGTGTATCTTTCAACAGAGGCACAGCAATGTGAGCACAGCTAAATGTATTGGTTAGTCCGCAGTAAGTAATGTTACAGCGAGCGAGTGAGCAAGAACAAATCGCTCCACATTTGCTTCGTACCGTTCCATAATTTCTTGGAGGCTGAATCAACACATTATATCAGTGGCTCACAGAATAGTAATATGAATCGTGTTAGCTGGTAAGTAATATGAAATGCAATGCACCAGATAACGTTAGCAACTGCTTAGTGTTAGCCAGCGAGCTAACGTGACTCTCCGTCACCACAGCCTTTCTGATGTTGACCGTTTTCAGGAAACTCATCTGATTCTCTTTGGCCTGACGAGCTTCAACACATAAACCTTTATTGTTGTTTTGTATCCCTACGTGGAGTTTGCGTTGTAGTTTATGTCGGAGTCTGTGTTGTGCTGGGAGACGGTTGTTTTGTGGTATTAGTGGACTGCGTTTCGTTAGCTGAGGTGTCTGCGGCTCGAGAGCGCTCACAGGGCTACATTTAAACCCAGCACAATTCACATTAAAAGCAGAATAGTGGCTGATGCAAGCAACAGACAAATTATATATATAATATTTAATATTAATATCATTTTTACTTTTATAGTTACAGGTTACTTTCGTAATTGTAACATTTCATACAAAACATATAACCATCTTTTAAATTATGATGCATTATTTCACAGCAAAATCTTCTTATTAAGTCTTTTTAGTCCCCTTATTTGCTCCAAACATGTGATAAGAATATCCCAGCCTGTTTTTAATGCAGAACAATCTGTATCTGTTTTTTGTTTTTTTTTCCTAGTGCAACGGTACACATTATTCTTATATTCAGGAATGTTTTTGGGACCTAATTAAGCTAGAATTGTCTTTATAAGGTGGTGCTTTTGCACTGTTAGACTAAACTACATACAGTATCAAGAAGAAAAAGAAGTAAATGCTATTTACCCATTGAAACATCACTAATATTGATTCAATAATTTAATATATACAGCAACACTATGAAATGAGTGTTCAGTAATTTCAATTTTGAGAATTGTATCTTTGTATCCTTTTGAATATAAACATAACTTTGTTTTTTTTTATATACAGTATTTGGGAAAAACAAAGTCTCACATTTTGTCATGTCTTATGTTCATGTGCAGTCTGTAAGTTACACAATAAGGCTAATGAGATATTGTAGCCTATAACTAACAGGAACAAACACAATGATACTGTATGATCCCATCCACTGGAATGTCATTTAATGCAGCCAAGGCCACGTGGATACACATGTAGATACAGGGGAAGTGGCAGAGCATGAGATGAATGTGACTCCTCAAAGTGCAACACCTCAACCTGCATTCAGTACATTCAGTCAGAATCAGAGAACTATGGCTTTGAACCATCCGGTATGGCCCTGTGTGGCCAAGAAACAAAGTTAGGGGGATGGGACACAGACTGTAGTTTGTGATATTTGGCTCACAACCTAAATCTCTGACAAAGCCACAAAACAAGTAAGAAATGACCATATGCTAAGCTGTACACCCCAACTGGGCTCTGTGCCTTTTGTGAAGGAACCATGGCGTTAGAGAGACTGTCTTACATGCAGTCTGGAGAATTCATCTTACACAACCCACATAGCAGTGAGTCTGTCCTTACCCTGTCTTTCCTTTGCACAGAGACTGTTTTATTCTCAACTAAAAAGGTTTTTCTTAAG